>OZ020309.1:24080300-24203434 GCA_963971305.1 Arcuatula senhousia | reverse complement strand
TTGACAGAAGTGGGATACTATGCTCAGGAATCAATCTAGCCAAGGTACCTATACAACATAGAACATCAGTAAATCTCTCTCTATCATCTTCCTCTATCTCATCAATGTCTTCATCATCTAAAGCACCATCCATACAATCCTGTAACAAAATTATAATTAAAGTTTGTTTTCTTCAAGCAAAAACGATGTCTCCCCCCGTTTCCCCCAAAAAATTCTGAGTACAAAAGGCTATAACTCCCACATACTTTGGGGATCAAAATTTTCTTTTAACATGCACAGCTACATATGGTGTCCTTCCTACATTCCAAGTTACGTTGAATTCGCTGCAGTAGTTTCGGAGGAGTTGCACTGACAAGATGACAATGATGATTTTTAGCAAATTTTTAAATTCTTAAAGGCTATAACTCCCACAAAAATTTTAGGGTAATATGCACAACTACTATAAACCAGGTTTCGTTGAGTTCACTTCAGTAGTTTCAGGAGTTCCGCTGACAATATGACAATGATGATTTTTTGCAAATTTCTAAGTTCAAAGAGTCATAATTAACTCCCACAAAAATTGAGGATAAAAATTTCCTGGTAATATGCACACCTACATATGGTGTCCTTCCTATATAATAAGTTTCGTTGAATTCGGTTCAGTAGTTTCAGAGGAGTTGCACTGACAAGATGACAATGATGATTTTCAGCATATTTCTAAGTTCAAAGGGCTGTTACTCCCCCAAAAAAATCTTTTACGAAAAATTTCACATATTTACCCTAAAAAAGTCAAAATCGGCTCCGTAAACAGGAAGTAGATGATAGACTGACCTGGAAAGGGGAGGCAAGGTATAACTCATCATGCTGAAGCTGTGTACCAAATTTGAAACCAAACCATCCAGTAGAAGCAGAGAAATTGAACCACACGGACAGACGGACGGACGGACGGACGGATGGACGGACAAGGTGATTGCAATAAAGCCCCTCTCTTAAGAGTGGGGGTATAATTAAGGGGAGATTATTAATTCTGTTCTCTGAACCTGTGTTCTGGTTCCTTCTGGTCCACTGATATGACACTGGATGTATGAATTGAACACTTCGATGGCTTTAGGCTTTAATGAATCTACACAGGCATCCTTCAGCTTGTTAACAAGTTCCATCCAACTCTCCAACATGTTCTCATAGGCCTCCATGTAGATGGTATCATCCTTGTGTAGCTGAAATTTATAAGTAAGATGGTATCATCTTTGTGTAACTGAAATTTATTTATATATTTAAGTCTATACATAGAAGTAACTACATTATATCCTTGACTCATGGCTGTGAGAGGATCGGCTTGACAAAATGTGGACCAATACTTTATTCAAGTCTAAATATCCACATAAACTCTAATAAGCTGAAACACATTTAGATGTACACATTTGTTTGCACCCTAAGTTAATCTGGCATCCTGGTCAATATCCTAAGCGGCCTTGGCTTCCTGCCGACATATATAGAAATAAATATGAAGATTTGAAGATTCTTACCCAGGATCCCAGGTTACACCCTAAATGGGAATTGAATCCCTCTTTTTGTCCACTAAGTCCATTGACCAAGACTACTCATACAACTACCCTTTATCTGTGTATTTTCATTAAGGATGTTCCCTGGTCTTGTTTTGGTATTTCTGTCATTTTTTCGGAATCCTCTGCATTTTACCATCAAAATAGAGTCAAAATTTTTGCCCACGAACCCCATTTTTTCTTGTTATCAATGTCTTTAATATGTCATAAAGAGGTTATAAACTAAGTTTTATCAAATCCTATTTATTCTCTCATGGGTTTTTTAAAAACAGTTAAATAGTGCTAATGCTAAACCTATGAAAATAGTCAGAAAAAACCTTTTCCCGCCAAAACTTTAATGTGTCATTTATCTTGAAAACAAGGTCACGAATCTATCAATTCTATTTTGCTTATTTTACACCTTTAACTATTATCTTTGATTTTGAATTTGAAATTTCAATTTGAAACCTATTTGTTTTCAATAATAGTAGCGAACATCCATAATTTATCTTTCCTTGTCATAAAAATTCAAATGTTTTGTGGTATATGTAAGTATGTTATAGTAATTTTAAATCTTTCAATACTTTGTTCATGTACTTTTGCTCCATGTAGGCTCATTATTTGGCCAATCAAGATATTGTATTGTATATATAAGTGTGGCAAATTATGTCCCACCCATGCATCATTCATTGAATGTCTACCTTGGACTTAAGTTCTAGAATTAAGAAGGAAAATAAAAGTCAAGGTCAGGTGGCAGATAAGAGAATGACATTTAAAGGCCAAGAAAATTTGCTGACCAAGCATGACGTGTGTTTTAAAAAGAAAAGTTATTGATACTTGGTATAATAGCTATACAATTGATTATAATATAAAATAACTTTTAATGGAAAAATTGCAAACTACACTCTGTACACTTCCCCGACATATGTAATAATGTGGTTTCTTCCACTTTTAAAACTGATAGGCCTGCATAGCCTCAGATGTATCCAAAAAAAAATAGGGCATGTAATGGGACATTAAATGATACCCCGCCATGTTATAATATCAAAAGTTCATAAAATTTGATTTCAAAGTGGCCTATCTCAAAAACTGTTTTTCGGATCATGCTGGAAATTGAACTTGACCTGTATTTTATTGTACTCAATAGCTGTACAAAATATCAATTGAATCCCATGACGCGTTTTCAAGTTATTGGTCGGAAACTCAAAATTTCATAAAATTTGATTTTTCAAAGTGGCCTATCTCGAAAACTGTTTTTTGGATCATGCTGGAAATCAAACTTGACCTGTATTTTATTGTACTTAACAGCTGTGCAAAATATCATTGAAATCCTTTGATGTATTTTCAAGTTATTGGTGGGAAACTCAAAATTTCATGAAATTTGATTTTTCAAAGTGGCCTATCTAAAAAACTATTTTTTGGATCATGCTGGAAATCGAACTTGACCTGTATTTTATTGTACTAAACAGCTGTGCAAAATATCATTCAAATCCTTTAACGCGTTTTCAAGTTATTGGTCCGAAACTCAAAATTTCATGAAATTTGATTTTTCAAAGTGGCCTATCTCGAAAACTATTTTTTGGATCATGCTGGAAATCGAACTAGACCTGTATTTTATTGTACTTAACAGCTGTGCAAAATATCATTAAAATCCTTTGACGCGTTTTCAAGTTATTGGTCGGAAACCTTCGGGGGACGGACAGACAGACGGACGGACGGAAGGACGGACGGACGGAAGGACAGACGGACAGACACCGAAAAAAACTGAGGGTATAACATAATACCCTGCCACTTCGTGTGGCAGGGTACACACACATATAAGTACATAGATTTTTCAATTCAAACCCTATCCTTTATGGTGTCTGTGACTCAAAGATTAAATTATGCAAGAATATTTGGGATCAGTGATTACTTTAGTAAACCAATAACTCACAAATTTGTCTGCAAAATACAAACTCCCTATTTTTTGTAACAAGTCTACTTCAAAAGTAATTAGCAATCTAATTCATTGATTTACATAGAAATAAAGAAGGAATATGTGTTCATTGGCTCCAAACAGAAAGTAGAAATCCCACAGGCCTTCAGTCGCCTAGGACATACAGTTTGTCATACTGAACCATCCTATCAAGTTTTAAAGCATTCTCATGTACAGTTTTTTGTAAAAACTTAAGGGAAATTTTCACATAAATTTTCATCTTGGGATCAAGTCCCAAACAGGAAGTAGAAGTCCAACTTGTCTTAAAGTGGCTAAGGATGTATAGATTGTCATTACTGAACCATCTTACCAAGTTTTAAATCATTCTCATGTACCGTGGTTTCTGAGAAAAGCTTGACAGAAATTCATAGGGATGACAGACATGAGTAAAACTTAATGCCCTGACATGTCATTACAGGGGCATAAAAATAATTGAAAGGCAAATCCCCCCCCCCAAAAAAAATAACCTGTTACTTTAATAAAATACTGATAAAATTTAATTCTATTGAGTTGCTTCAGAGAATTTGAACAAATAAATTTGTGATATACAGACAAGTTGTACAGGACAATATCAATATTTCAAATAACTGCATATAATATATTATCATACGCAAAATAAATCAAAAAGCGTTGTGATTATTATTGGACCTTTATACCCATATATAAGATTTGTTATCTTTGTTTACCTAATCTTCAAACTTTGTAAAGCATAAGGGGGTGTGTCTATTTCACAATGGATTTCATCTATCTAAATGGATAATTTATTATTGGAACACTTCAACTTTGAAGAATGGCTTCAGGGATCTCTGATGACCCAGCTCAAATTCCTGTAAAGTGTCATGTTTGTGAGGTATCTGATATTAAGGTGAAGTGTCTCCAGTGTGACCTATACCTGTGTCAGAAGTGCTCCTCTAGGATCCATTCTAAGAGTAAATCTAACAAGGATCACTTTATTATAGACCTTAAGGATCTTGGCAGTTTAGAATCAGCTGACCTACAGCGCAAATTTGACCTTGAAAACCTAACTTGTTCCACTCATGAAAATAAAAAGTGTGTTTCTTTTTGTACTGACTGTGTAAGACCAATATGCACGAAATGTATCAGAGAAAAATGTCAAAGTCATAATCATGAGGATTTATGTGAAAGATATGAATCAAAATATTCAAAAATCAACGCAATTGAGGAGCAAATTAAAAATGACATTCCTTTCTATGACAATGAAGAAAAAGAACTTGAAAAATCTTTATCTGAATCCAGACAAAAAGTGAGGAGCTAAAAATTAAAACAAATTCAAGATCAGAAAAGGGATCTTCAGGCAGCCATTGACAAATTCTCTCAGAATCTACTACAGCAAGTGGATGACATTTATAATCCCGGACAGGCTAAACTCCAAGAAAAACTAAAGAGAATTCAGGAAACAAGAAATGACTTAAAGGAGCAGAAACAAAATATCAACAAAGTACTATTATCATATAAAGCTTCTGATGTGCTGAATGAAGTTTGTTCTGAAAAAAGAACAATGCAAGAACCAAGACATTATGACATTGAAACACCCCAGGCTAAATTTATTCAGAGTGACATTGCAATTATTTCATTGAATGAAGTATATGGAAGTGTCCATAGAATCCCTGAGTTAAAGCTATCTCAATCATATCAGCCAAATCTTGAACAAGTATGGAGCATTGTACATTCTGATCATGACATGAAATTCATTGGTAGCTTTTATAGTGAAAAGCTGCAATGGGTTAAAACAAAAAATGACAGGTTAGAAGTGATCAAGGAAGAAGACATTAAAGTTTATGACATGGACATGATGAATAATGGAGATCTTATTATCTCAACGTTTGAATCAGAACTTAAACTTTATACAAAATCAGGAACATTTCAAACATACAAAACTTTCTCTGATTTAAGAACATTAGGTGTACATGTAAATAAATACAAGGAGGTATTAGTGGGTCTTACTGAACTCTCACCATCTTGGTCTGTTAGTAAGGATAGTATCAGGCAGGTTGTTGTCCTTAATCAGTCAGGCAACATACAACATACATATGAGTATGATAAAAACAATCAGAGACTTTTTACTGGTCCAGTACGAATTGTAACTTGTGGGGATAATATATGTGTTGTTGATATACTAAATGATTCATTAGAGGGGAGGATAGTGGTCATTGATTATAGGGGTCAGATTATATGGGTCTACAATGGGTGTGGTACAGACAGACCAAAGTTTTACCCATGTGACATGACAGTGACCTCTACTGATATGATTCTGGTTTCTGATGCTAAAAATCATGCAATACATGTTCTGACCCCTACTGGAGAGGTCATTGTCTGTCACAATGTTAAAGATTTAGGAATAGAGTTCCCTTTCAATCTGGCTATGGACACTAATGGGTTATTGTGGGTAGGGTGTGGTACAGAGAAGAATGATAAACTCCATGTTGTCAAGTTATTGAACTAGTTCTTTATTGTCAAAGTATCATTCATTTTTTGTCTGATCAGAAAATTCACACTCAGTATAATTCAGACTAAACTTTCTTAGTTAATAAACTACTATCAAAAAACACTAGTGTACTTTATTTTATGTGATTTATATGTTCTGTCCTCTCATTTAGTTTAAACTTTTATCAAGTTAACATCAGTGGACATGGTTAAACAAACATTGAAGCTGGAATACTACTGAAACTTTTTTGAACAAATTCTTAATAAAATAGATAAAAGCAAGATGTAGAATAAATGTACATGACACATTCTATTATAAACAACAAAGACTTGTTTCACGTGGCTATGTCCCCTGTTGCCTTAATATTGAAACCCCGATGAGTATAGCTATCAGTACTGCATTGGTGTTGCAGATGGGAACAATACACCATTCTATAAAATTTGAACAAAATATATGCTAAGCAGTTTCAGGAGTTATGGTTTATGCTTCTTTGACCTAAAATGCACAAAGTATCTTAAGTTCCATATCGCAATCAAAATGGTGTTGCAATATAATCAGCAAATGATAAAATCATGACAAACAATCCTACAAAAAATCAGGCAAATCCATTCAGTGTTCAAAGAAGTTGTGCCCACAAAGTGTTCCTATGACCTTAAATGTGAGAGCGGTGTTGTTTTGGTTAATGTGTCGAGCTACTAACACCAAGGTTCGTGGTTTGTGGTTCGATTCTTATCTGGTTGAAAATTTCATGAACCAGTTTTCCGACTCTCTCTCTCTCGATCACCATTTGCGAGTATGGTCTCCAGGAACGATTCTAGTCCTTTGGAAGGGACAGGTTGCCACGTGTATGTGGAGAAAAATTCCCCATACAGGTTAAAGACCCCTTTGTAAATTTGTTAAGAGTAGCCTCAATGTAGGCCGCTACAAAGGCCACACTTGCAAACTGCTAGCTGAAGAGGGATACACATAAGCATTAAGCTTGTTTCCAAATCCAGGATAAATTAATATAACCTAAAATGAACAAAGTCAAAAAAGTCTCACAACTCCTAGACAATTTGTCAAATGAAAATGAAGCTGCGATATAATAAACTACATTATAATGACAAACAATCCAACAAAATTTGAGCAAAATCCATTAAGATGTCTCAGAGAAATTGCACCCACAAAGTGATCCTATGACCTACAAGAGGCTCCCAAGAGCCTGAATTGCTCACCTGGTCTTTGAGTAAAGCCTATAATGATAATAATAACAAAACTACCGAACAGCTGTAAGGGTCTTTTCTACTAGCTATTACAATGTGTAAGGGGTCAACAGATAACTTTGACACAATGGAGACTTTGTATAGCTCAAGGTTCAAGCAAGCTACAGCTTTTCTCATATACAACAATTATAATTTTGTAGGACAAACCATGAAACAAGAGTTAACACTAAAGTATGTCTCGCCTGTCAGCACCATCACAGAACTCATTGAAATGCTAGCCTTCAGAAAAGTTAAGGTCAAGGTCAGGTGACAGATGACAGAATTCCATTTAACCATCACAAAAATGTCTGAAGTGTGTTCCAGATACCATATATAGTTATTGAGAAACAATGAAAAAAGACCAACAGTCATTCAACTATGAAAATGGGGTCAAGGTCACATTGAATGATGACATCAGTTGTGTATACCATAATCCCCAAATATCAGATGCCTAGCTATAATATACTAACGGGAAAAAAACTGTGCATCACTTTGAAAAATCACAAATTCAAAACTTTATTTAGTATTTGATACATTTTACCACAAAAGTATTGGAAAATCATTTTTTTCAAGATCTAGACAAAAAGTTACATTTTTAGACCCCTAAAAGATGTTTTGGTTGTAGTTTGAAATCAGGTAGTGTCAATTTGAAATTCACAAAATCACACTTTGGAAACACTGCACATTTTTGAAATTAAGTTTTCTTAGCTGATTTTCACCAAAAAAAACATTACTCCTTTTAGTGGTTGAAAGTTAACAGGTTTAATTTTGAGTGAAAATCTTGATTTTTCATTTTTGGGTTAAAAAAGTGTTTTTTTGAATCTCAGAATATGGAATTAAATTTTTTTCAAATTTTCAACCAAAAATGATCTACATGCATCGGTGCATTTCATTTGAGCGAATTGATATTTCAATTGAGCGAAAAAAAAGTTTCATTTGAGCGAAATAATTTTTTCATTTGAGCGAATTTTTCTATATGTAAATTACAGGTAAATTTTGCTTTTCTTGTAATTTTTTAGAACATTTTCCTTAGTACTATTAAGGAAATATTTGTTATATGTAAACAATATGTTTATTAAAATAATTTTTTACATGCAAAAAAAAAAATTATGTCAGATACCAACTTTAAAATGTGAGCACTATGTGTTAACGTCTACATTGGTCTAGACTGACTTTATCATTTTACAAGTCAACACAAGCAACAAATTTGTACCCGAGCAGCTTAATAAATTCGAATCTAGTAATTTGGTCACTAGCAGTCAACCGAGTGTATTTCTGATAAGTGTCTATCGAAAATTCAATCTTTCTAATAGATACTTAAATGAAAAATTAATGAAATCAAGGTACCGAAACTGTGAATCGAATGTTTTTTCCACAACCACTACATCTGATTTAATATAAAAAATAAAATATTTTAAATGTTATTTAAGTAAAGCATATATATGCAAGTTTTCTCTCTTTTTTGTGCAAATTTTATAGTCACTTACCTATATTTACCTGGAAAAATATTGGCTCAATTGATATAGAAAAATATTTACCTGTCAACATCTGTAGGGATGAGAGCACTTACAAGGTCTGTTTAGCAAAAAAAACCAGTCGTTTTTATGGTCAAAGTTCCATAACTCCTACAAAAATTATGGAAAAATGCTGATTTTCGAACTTGTCCAAGGTATTAGTGATATTAACATTTGGATCATAATTTCATAAGATTCAGTCAACATCGGCAGGGATGAGAGCGCTTACAAGGTCTGTTTTACAAAAAAACAGAGTCGTTTTTATGGTCAATTTAAGTCCCCTAACTCCTACAAAAATTATCGAAAAATGCTGATTGCGAAGTTGACCAAAGTATTCATGGTATTAGTGATATAAACATTTGGTATAAATTTCATGAAAATCTGTCAACATCTGTAGGGATGAGAGCACTTACAAGGTCTGTTTAGCAAAACAAGAGGCTCCCAGGAGCCTAAATCGCTCACCTGGTCTTGATGTCAAACCTATGAAAAACTTTGTAGAGCTAAATAAGCTGAACATTTAAGCAAGCAAAAGCTTTTCTCTATCTGCAATAGCTTTCATTCTATAGACCAAAAACACTATTTTTCGTCTTTAAGGGGCTGTAACCCCTATAAAAGGTCATCTGACAACTTCGACCCTATGAAGACTTTTGTAGAGCTAAATGAGCTGAACAATTTAGCAAGCAACAACTTTTCTCTATCTGCTGTAGTTTTCATTCTACAGGCTAAAAACACCTTTTTTCACCTTTAAGGGTCTGTAACCCCTATAAGGGGTCATCTGACAACTTTGACCCTATGAAGACTTTTGTAGAGCTGAATGAGCTGAACATTTAAGCAAGCAACAGCTTTTCCCTATCTGCAATAGTTTTCATTCTATAGGCAAAAACACTATTTTTTGCCTGTAAGGGGCTGTAACCCCTATAAGGGGTCGTCTGACAATTTCGACCCTATGAAGACTTTTGTAGAGCTGAATGAGCTGAACATTTAAGCAAGCAACAGCTTTTCCCTATCTGCAATAATTTTCATTCTATAGGCAAAAAACACAATTTTGCCATTTAGGGGCTGTAACCCCTATAAGAGGTCATCTGACAACTTCAACCCTATGAAGACTTTTGTAGAGCTAAATGAGCTGAACATTTAGGCAAGCAACAGCTTTTCTCTATCTGCAATAGTTTTCATTCTATAAGCCAAAAACATGAAAAAATGCTATTTTTCACCTTTCAGGGGCTGTAACCCCTATAAGGGATCATCTGACAACTTCGACCAAATGGAGACTTTTGTAGAACTTTTGATGCTGAAGCAGCAGCGTGGCATCAGATTTCATCTATCTCTTATACTTTTTGATTTACAAGCCAAAAACAGCAGGTTGACCCCCCTGGTCTATTTTTAGTAACGGTGGCCATGTTTTTTGACGGATCAAAAATCAAAACACAAGTTTGGTGCAGGACACCCTAAGGATCATTCATACCAAGTTTCATTAAATTCTGTTCAGTAGTTTCAGAGGAGAAGATTTTTGAAAAATTGTTAACGGACGACAGACGACGACAGACGACGACGACGGACGCCAAGTGATGGCAATAGCTCACATGGACCTTTGGTCCAGGTGTGCTAAAAAACCAGTCGTTTTTATGGTCAAAGTTCCATAACTCCTACAAAAATTATGGAAAAATGCTGATTTTCGAACTTGTCCAAGGTATTAGTGATATAAACATTTGGAATAAATTTCATAAGAATCAGTCAACATCTGCAGGGATGAGAGTGCTTACAAGGTCTGTTTTTGCCCCAAAAAAAACGGTCTTTTTTATAGTCAAAGTTCCATAACTCCTACAAAAATTATGGAAAAATGCTGATTTTTTACTTGACCAAGGTATTAGTAATATAAACATTTGGTATAAATTTCATGAAAATCCAACAAAATTTGTAGCCTAGAGAGTGCTTACCAAAAGTGTGACGGACGGACGGACGGATGGACGCCCGGTATTTCTATGTCCCCGTTGCGGCAGGGGTCAAAAATCATTATGTCTACCAGAAATTAGTGCACATGTCCTACTAATCAGGATTATGACCTGACCAAGTACTTAAGAAATGATCATGCTTATTAAGAAGATGATAAAGATCTAGATTTCTTATAATCTATTCAATTCTCATTCACAACTATTATGTTTTATATAGATATAATCACTATTTAGCAAAGTCATGACTTTATAAGTCTCTGGTCAAATCAATATTTTCAACAATTCTTTTGAAGCAGATGTCTTAAATTTGAATAATTTGTTATGCTGAATAGAAGTAATTTCAACAGCATCATTTAAACTAGAAATGGCAGTCTTCTATGTATGTTGCTTGAGACTTAAAATTTTATATAAACAGAAAGTAGAGGAGTTACCGGGATATAATCATTTTACACCGGAGAAAGCGACATGCCAAATATCAAGGGGGTTTAAAAAGGTAGTAGCCTGGAAAACTATGATGGTTATTTTTGTGATGATACTAGATGCTGCAAGACAAATGAAAGTGCCAAAGTAACTTCTATATGTCACTTTGCAACACATTGCAGGTGACATAAAATAACAAATAAAAATTTTCAACTATTGAACACTTTCAGAGGAGGTGCAACCACAAAACAAGAGGCTCCCAGGAGCCTGAATCGCTCACCTGGTCTTGATGTCAACCCAATGAAGACTTTTGTAAAGCTAAATGAGCTGAATGTTTAAGCATGAAAAAGCTTTTCTCTATCTGCAGTAGTTTTCATTCTAAATAATCAAACTAGAGGCTCCCAGGAGCCTGAATCGCTCACCTGATCTCTTATGCCAAAGTTTGAATAAATTTCACAAACTTTCAAGTATACAAAGTTGCAAAATAGATCTCAATGAGCTAATCAATTCTGCAATGCTAACTTTTCCTCTAGCTCTAACGGTTTTCAAGATATTGTCCAAAAACTGCAAAAATGGTGAATTTTGATGATTAAAGGGCAATAACTCCTATAAGGAGTTGTTTCACAACTTCAACTCAACAAAAAGATTCGTAGAGCTTTTCATGCTGAACCAGGAAGGTTGCTTCGGATTTTCTCTATCTCTTATAAGCCAAAAACAGTAGTCTGACCCCCCTGTTCTATTTTTAGCAACGGCCGCCATGTTGGTTGGTCGACATGTATATAATTCACAAACTTGGTAGAGGACATCCTAAAAATCATGTATACCAAGTATCAATGCAATCACTTCAGTAGTTTTAGAGAAGAAGATTTTTGAAAATCAGTGTAAATTAATGGAAAAAACAGTTAAAGGGGAATAACTCTTAAACGGCTGATCTGTTAATTTAGACCCTGAAATCATTTTTGTAGATCTCAATGAGCTAAACAATTCTGCAATGCTAACTTTTCCTCTAGCTCTAATGGTTTTCAAGATATTGTCCAAAAACTGCAAAAATGGTCAAATTTGATGATTAAAGGGCAATAACTCCTATAGGGAGTCGTATCACAACTTCGACTCAATGAAGAGATTCGAAGAGCTTTTCATGCTGAACCAGGAAGGTTGCTTCGGATTTTCTCTATCTCTTATAAGCCAAAAACAGTAGTCTGACCCCCCTGTTCTATTTTTAGCAACGGCCGCCATGTTGGTTGGTCAACATGTATATAATTCTAAAAATTTGGTAGAGGACATCCTAAAGATCATGTATACCAAGTATCAATGCAATCCCTTCAGTAGTTTTAGAGAAGAAGATTTTTGAAAATCAGTGTAAATTAATGGAAAAAACAGTTAAAGGGGAATAACTCTTAAACGGCTGATCTGACAATTTTGACCCTGAAATCATTTTTGTAGATCTCAATGAGCTAAACAATTCTGCAATGCTAACTTTTCCTCTAGCTCTAACAGTTTTCAAGATATTGTCCAAAAACTGCAAAAATGGTCAAATTTGATGATTAAAGGGCAATAACTCCTATAGGGAGTCGTATCACAACTTCGACTCAATGGAGAGATTCGTAGAGCTTTTGATGCTGAACAAGGAGAGTTGCTTCGGATTTTCTCTATCTTTCATACTTTTTGAGTTATAAGCCAAAAACAGTAGTCTGACCCCCCTATTCTATTTTTAGCAATGGCGGCCATGTTGGTTGGTCAACATGTATATAATTCTAAAAATTTGGTAGAGGACATCCTAAAGATCATGTATACCAAGTATCAATCCAATCCCTTCAGTAGTTTTAGAGAAGAAGATTTTTGAAAATCAGTGTAAATTAATGGAAAAAACAGTTAAAGGGGAATAACTCTTAAACGGCTGATCTGACAATTTAGACCCTGAAATCATTTTTGTAGATCTCAATGAGCTAAACAATTCTGCAATGCTAACTTTTCCTCTAGCTCTAACAGTTTTCAAAATATTGTCCAAAAACTGCAAAAATGGTCAAATTTGATGATTAAAGGGCAATAACTCCTATAGGGAGTCGTATCACAACTTCGACTCAATGAAGAGATTGGTAGAGCTTTTGATGCTGAACAAGGAGAGTTGCTTCGGATTTTCTCTATCTTTCATACTTTTTGAGTTATAAGCCAAAAACAATGGTCTGACCCCCCTATTCTATTTTTAGCAATGGCGGCCATGTTGGTTAGTCAACATGTATATAATTCACAAACTTGGTAGAGGACATCCTAAAGATCATGTATACCAAGTATCAATGCAATCCCTTCAGTAGTTTTAGAGAAGAAGATTTTCGAAAATCAGTGTAAATTAGTGGAAAAAACAGTTAAAGGGGAATAACTCTTAAACGGCTGATCTGACAATTTAGACCCTGAAATCAATTTTGTAGATCTCAATGAGCTTAACAATTCTGCAATACTAACTTTTCCTCTAGCTCTAACAATTTTCAAGATATTGTCCAAAAACTGCAACAATGGTCAAATTTGATGATTAAAGGGCAATAACTCCTATAAGGAGTCGTTTCACAACTTTGACTCAATGGAGAGATTCGCAGAGCTTTTGATGCTGAACAAGGAAGGTTGCTTCGGATTTTCTCTATTTCTTATACTTTTTGAGTTATAAGCCAAAAACAATGGTCTGACCCCCCTGTTCTATTTTTAGCAACGGCAGCCATGTTGGTTGGTCGACATGTATATAATTCACAAACTTGGTAGAGGACATCCTAAAGATCATGTATACCAAGTATCAAAGCAATCCCTTCAGTGTTTTCAGAGAAGAAGATCTTTGAAGAAAAGTTAACGGACGGACGGACGACGGACGACGGACGACGGACGCTTAACGATGACAATAGCTCACATGACCCTTCGGGTCAGGTGAGCTAAAAACACTATTTTTCAATTTCATTCTATAGGCCAAAAACACAATTTTTTGCCTTTAAGGGGCTGTTACCCCTATAAGGGGTCATCTGACAACTTAGACCCTATGGAGACTTTTGTAGAGCTAAATGAGCTGAACATTTCAGCAAGCAACAGCTTTTCTCTATCTACAATAGTTTTCATTCTATAGGCCAAAAACATGCAAAAACGCTATTTTTCACCATTAAGGGGCTGCAACCCCTATAAGGGGTTAGTAGACAACTTCAACCCTATGAAGAACTAAATGAGCTGAACATTAAAGCAAGCAACAGCTTTTCTCTATCTACAATAGTTTTCATTCTATAGGCCAAAATCACTATTTTTCGCCTTTAAGGGGCTGTAACCCCTATAAGGGGTCATCTGACAACTTTGACCTTATGGAGACTTTTGTAGAGCTAAATGAGCTGAACATTTAAGCAAGCAACAGCTTTTCTCTATCTGCAATAATTTTCATTCTATAGGCCAAAAACACTATTTTTCGCTTTTAAGGGTCTGTAACCCCTATAAGGATCATCTGACAACTTAGACCCTATGGAGACTTTTGTAGAACTAAATGAGCTGAACATTTAAGCAAGCAACAGCTTTTCTCTATCTACAATAGTTTTCATTCTATAGACCAAAAACGCTATTTTTCACCTTTAAGGGGCTGTAACCCCTATAAGGGATCATCTGACAACTTCGACCAAGTGGAGACATTTGTAGAACTTTTGATGCTGAAGCAGTAGGGTGGCATCAGATTTCATCTATCTCTCATACTTTTTGATTTACAAGCCAAAAACAGTAGTATGACCCCCCTGGTCTATTTTTAGTAACAGTGGCCATGTTTTTTGATGTATCAAAAATCGAAACACAAGTTTGGTGCAGGACACCCTAAGGATCATTCATACCAAGTTTCATTAAATTCTGTTTAGTAGTTTCAGAGGAGAAGATTTTTGAAAATTTTTTAACAGACGACAGACGACGACGACGGACGCCAAGTGATGGTAATAGCTCACATGGACCTTCGGTCCAGAAGAGCTTATAATAAATCAAAATTTTCGACAAATTATAAGTTCAAAGGGCCGGCCTACAAAATACAGAGTCATGGGACGAGGGTAAAATAATTAACTTTTCACTTCTTTAAAACAAGAAAATAAATGATATTACCTCGCCAAGAAAGCACAATTGTTTCTGTATTACATCTGAATACAGTTCTAATACTAAAGGCACAACATCTTCATAATTATGATATACATCTGAAATAGAAAGTATTTTTTTATTAAAGAAAATAACATTAAAATCATTTCATTCCCACGAACAGGTTAAAAAAAACCTCTTACATATTACACTATCTATCCTGCAACTTTTCAAGATGAGGTATAACTAGGTATAATTGTGTTGGGATGCCAACACAGAAGTCGCCCAAAATCGCAATGGATTATATTTCTTCCAATTCAGTACAATAAAATATGCCTAGAAATCAAATTTCATTGAAATCGGACAAAGTTTCAATTTAACCTGGACGGGAGTGTAGTAAAAATGGCCGTCATTTTAAAACCGGAAGTCCGATCAAAATTTCGATTGCACCATTGAACTCAGCATACCTGATTCACCCAGATAACCCATTTTCATGACAATCAGACAAACTTTATTTTTTTTGTCTATTTTTAGTAACAGGCCGCCATTTTGAAACGACAGCTATTTTGAACATTCTGAAAACTTCCTGCAAAACTTCACATGAAGGTTAATCACTGTGCAAAGTTTCATTATCTTTGGTCAAAGCATCTAAAACTAGTTATCCGGACAAAATTACCAGGGGGCGGGGGTATAAGAATGACCTCCATTTGAAAACTGTAAGTCCAATCTTAAATCCGATTTCATATTTGAACTCAGGATACCCCATTTACCCAGCCATCCAATTTTCAAAATGTTCCGATAAGTATAAGTCGTTGTTACTATTTTTAGAACAGCCGCCATTTTGAGACGGCGGCCATTTTGAATTTTAAAACTTTACGTTGCATAACTCCTTTTGGTGTTCTATCGCCCTGCAAAGTTTTATAGACCTCCTACAAAGCACTTACGAGCAATCCTTTCGGAAAAGTTCATGGATAAGAGGAATAATAATAATAATAATAAGAAACGGGGTAAAAACAATAAGTCGCCAAAACTTTGTTTTGGGCGACTTAATAATTATCATAAAAATAAATTGTTCACATTTACCTCAATCTTTTAAAACTTATTCTACATATGGATTTAGATTTCCATAATTATTTCATACAAAATTAATTAAAATAGCCATGTATTTCTAAAGGTCGTAGTACACAACAACAAAAATTGACTACCCAGGGATTACAAAGGAGTTTTCAGCAAAGGCCATTAACCACTTTTTTCATGGATAACCTAAATTTCAAAGGGCCATATTTTAATATTCTATGAAATTTTTAAGATAAAAGGGGCCATTTTCATTTTTGATGTGCCAATTGCCCATGGCCCCTGCTACCTACCTAAAATTTTGATACAATCAGCTAACAATGGTTGAAGATATTCAAATATTTTGTTCAGGTTGTCTATCCTTGTTCCTAAGGCTACTCCTCGTAGAGATTCCAGCAGGTCAATCACTTGTGATTTTACACCACCAGAGGCAAACACCTTCATGAAATTCTCTTGGCACACAATCTTATAGAATCTCTCTTTTAAAGACAGCAAAATCTGTAATAAAAAGATTTGTGTCATTGATATTGTTTTGAATACAAAATACAGAACCAAACTAAGCAAGGTCACAGTACCCAATGTCACCCAGTATTGATCTTGAATTCAAAAGTCCTATTTCTCTGACAAAATTTGCAAAATGGCAATAGTTCCTATGATAAAAAGAGATATTTTTGGTTTTAAAGAACAGAATTAAGTCAACTATTATAACCTGACCTGACGCCCTACTAGCTTCATCACTTTTTCTTTTTCAAATTCAATATGGAAATTAGTCAAAGACAAAAATGAACACAACTAACAGGTAAGCCACACACCTGAAAATAATTTCCACAAGATAGAACATAAAGCTGATGCTGCATACGTAAGTTCTCATGTGGCTGTGAATTGAAAAACTTGTTATTAAAATATTTTTCCAAGCTTTCAATGTGTCATTCAACATTTTATAACCGTGAAATAACATTATGACATTTAGCCTAGAATCTAACTATAAACTAATTATTTAAGACATGAACTTTGCACTAAACATACACAATTCCAGTACTGTTCTTTCCAGGATTCCTCTTTGACCCCTGAGCCAGCCAATACTAAAGCTTTTAACAGACATCTTCGGGAGCTTGCTGGAAGACAACTGTAAGGAGGCTGATGATTGGCTTCATCTTTTGCTATTGTCCATAAATGCTCACACTTTGTAATGTACCCTGCTCTGATAAAAGGAAGAAAAATAAGCAATTTCTAAGCATATTTTCAAATTTTGTTTTCATGTATTGTTGAATGGAATTACTATCTTGGCTGTGCAAAATTAACAGACTCGTTACAAGTCAGTTTCCAATTTAATTGAGAAAAGAATTTTAAAAGATTGTTGCATTGCTCTAATATGGAACATCTTACTAAGCTATTTATTATAATAACTTTACTCTGAGCAAGCTGGGCCATTCCATTAACATGCAAGTCAAGGTGACCTTAATCTGGACGTTAATTACTATCAAAGATATACCCACTTATCAAATATTATTGCTCTGTCACTTGCAGTTGGATAGATATGGAATTTTTACAAAAACTTAAACATGAGTCATTCATGCAGAAAATGTAGGTCAAGGGGCATTTTTTTGCTGATTACTATCCAAGATGTGCCCATTGACCCAATACCATCTCTTGTACATCCTTACATATGGACCTTAACCAAAACTCTTTCCCGAGTCATTCATGCAATAAATACACGTCAAGGTGACCTTATTTTTTTACAGATCCTTTCTACCATCAAAGATTTATCCACTGACCAAATAAGGTCTCTTTATGTTGTTTGGTTCCTAAGTAATTGACAAAACAAAACCAGAATGTACCAACTCCCCAACTCTATTGGGCTGGGGGATAAAAATTTCTTACACAGATGAAGTTTCTGTGTGTACAATTGTGCATATGAAACTTGTGGAAAGATGGACAGGGTGATTTCTTAATTATACCCCAAAATTTGTTTGTTCAATGTGTAATGAATTTATACTATTACTCACTTTGGTTTATTTTCTACCAATGACAATAATAACTCTAGAGAATCTGTAAGAATTTTATCCTCTGACGTCCAGGCACTAATGTTTGTTAAGACACAGTTTAATAGGAATGATATGGTCCATTGAGCACCGTCTGTATCACGTCCAAATGATGACAGCAAAGCCTGACTAAACTAGAAGAAAAATATGAAAATTCAGAAACTTGCAGCAGAAAATGAATTGTATAATAATTAAGCTATGTATAACATGTATAAAATGTAATTTATTATATATAACCTAAATTAAACTGTAATTAGCTTTTTAAGTAATTGTTATTTTTAGGCATGATATCGATAAAAATGTCAGTTTTGTGACTTGCAACGTAAATTTGACCTGGAAAACCAAACTTGTTCCACTCATAAAGGGAAAAAATGTGTTTCTTTTTGTTGTGAATGCACAAGGCCAATATGCATGAAATGTATCAGAGATAAATGTCAAAGTCATAATCATGAGGATTTATGTGAAAGATATGAATCAAAATATTCAAAAATCAATGCAATTGAGGAGCAAATTAAAAATGACATTCCTTTCTATGACAATGAAGAAAAAGAACTTGAAAAATCTTTATCTGAATCAAAACAACAAAGGGACGAGCTTAGAAAACAAATTCAAGACCAGAAAAGGAATCTTAAAGCAGCCATTGACAAATTCTCTCAGAATCTACTACAGCAAGTGGATGACATTTATAATCCAGGACAGGTTAAACTTCAAGATGAACTAAAGAGAATTCAGAAAACAAGGAACGACTTAAAGGGACAGAAACAAGATATTGATAAAATACTATCATCATACCAAGCTTCTGATGTGTTCAATAAAGATTTTTCGGAAGAAAGAAAATTACCAGAAAAAGTGCCATGTGACATTGAAACACCCCAGGCTAAGTTTATTCAAAGTGACATTGCCAGTATTTAAATGAATGGAGTATATGGAAGAGTCCATAAAATCCCCGAGTTTAAGTTGTCTCAATCATATCAGACAAATCTTGAAGGTGTATGGAGCATTGTACATTCTGATCATGACATGAAATTCATTGGTAGCCTTAATAGTAAAAAGCTACAAAAAGTTAAAGCTAAAAATGACAAGTTAGAAGTGATCAAGGAGGAAGACATTCCAGTTTGGGACATGGATATGATGGATAATGGAGATCTAGTAATCTCATCAGAAGAACCAGAACTTAAACTTTATACAAAATCAGGAACACTTCAAACATTCAAAACTTTCTCTGGTTTAGAAACATTAGGTGTACATGTTAATAAATACAAGGAGGTATTAGTGGGTCTTAAAGAACCCTCACCATCTTGGTCTGTTAGTAAGGCTAGTATCAGGCAGGTTGTTGTCCTAAACCAGTCAGGAAACATACAACATACATATGAATATGATAAAAACAATCAGAGACATTTTACCATTCCATATAGAGTTGTAACTTGTGGGGATAATATATGTGTTGTTGATATACTAAATGATTCTAACGAGGGGAGGATAGTGGTCATTGACTATAGGGGTCAGATTCAATGGGTCTACAATGGGTGTGGTACAGACAGACCAAAGTTTTACCCCAATGAAATGGCTGTGACCTCTACTGATATGATTCTGGTTTCTGAGGAAGATAACCATGCAATACATGTACTGACTCTTACTGGAGAGGTCATTGTCTGTCACAATGTTAAAGATTTAGGGATAGAGTCCCCTCTCAGTCTGGCTATTGACAATAATGAGTTGTTGTGGGTAGGGTGTTTTACAGGGAATGATAACCTTCTTGTTGTCAAGTTATATTGAACTTAGTTCTTTATTGTCAAAGTATCATTCAATTTTTGTCTGACCAGTAAAGTTCACACTCGGTATAATTCCGAGTAAACTCTCTTAGTTAATAATTATATAAACTACTATTAGGAAAGTACATGTGCAGTTACTAAATAAAAACTCTATATTTCTTTGAGAATTACAAAATTATTACTTATTTCAGGACAACAATAAATAATTTTTGTAGTGTACTTATCATTTTACTTTATTCTATGTGATTTGTATTTTCTGTCCTCTAATTTAGTTTTAACTTTTATCAAATTAAACACAGTTAAACAAACAGGAACATTTTTGTTTTAAAAATCATTGAAGCTGGAATACTACTGAAACTCTTTTTGAAGAAAGTCTTAATAAAATAGATAAAAGCCAGATGTAGGATAAATGTATGTGGCACAAGACATTCTATTATTAGCAACAAGGACATGTTTTGCATGGTTATGTCCCATGCCACTTAATTATTGAAACCCAAAATATCAGTACTGCAGACATTTTGCAGATGGGAAGGATACACCATTCTCAGGGGGTCCAATGTAATTAAGTGCGTAGCATAATTTGGTAAGTGACTATAAAGATGGCGGAAAAACCTCGCTTTGATCGACAACGGTCAGTTTTCTCTTCGTGTTTACAAAAGTTATACACATCTTATGAATAAAACCATGTTGCCTTTCGGCAATTATGAGTTATGAGAAATAGTACATAACAAAAAATTAATGCTTGATTTGCTTATCAAAAAGCTATTGAAGAGAAACCGGCCACTTGACAGCAATTTTTTTTGTCATGCCGAAAAAAAAGGCTTTGTTTCAGGTACTCTGATCACAAACGTTAGGTTTTATGGTGTTTTGTGGTTCGTCAACAAGCATGGATATTCCCAAATATTTGTTTCTGTAAAAGAAACATGTATTTGCTGACATATTAACAATAATTTAATTGTTTGGTAAGTGCAAGTTAGTGTACTAAAAAAATTGGTAATGTATATTATTACAGTGCAAAAACTTTTGAAAGCACTTCTTTTAAATACTTTGCATAATATTTCTTTTGTTATCGATTTTTTTTTTTGGGGGGGGAGGTATTCTAATCTTGATGTGTCCGATTGCTTTCTTATTAAGAATAATAAGAGTCCTGGCCTTGATAATATTAGTAATGAAATGCTCCAGGCATCACAATCCTATATTAACCCAAGTCTGTTGAAGCTGTTCAATGCTGTCTTTAGGTCAGGTCAGTACCCGGAACAATGGTCCAAAAGTTATATATGTCCAATTTATAAAAGTGAAAATCCACTAAAGCCAGAAAACTATAGAGGTATAGCTATCAATAATAGTATTGGGAAACTCTTTAATATAATACTTTGTAATCGCTTTGACAAATTTTTGTTAGATAATAAAGTAATACATGAAAGTCAAATTGGCTTTTTTTTTAAATCTGGTACCACAGATCACATATTTGTGTTGAAATGTATAATTGATAAATATCTAAAACAAGGGAATAAAAGATTATATGCTTGCTTCGTGGATTTTCGCAAGGCATTTGATAGAGTTATCCATGTTGGAATTATGTTCAAACTTCTTGAAAGAAATGTTAGTGGTTATTTTTATAGAAAACTAAAAAATATGTACTTAAATGATACTTTATGCATCAGAATGGGCAACAAAATGACAATTTTTTTCACTGCCAAGGTTGGTGTATGACAGGGCGACGTACCTAGACCTAACTTGTTCACATTTTTCATAAATGATTTACCACAAAAATTGTTAGATCAGTCAGAATCAGTTACTTTAGATAACAGGAAAATCCCTTGCTTGTTGTATGCAGACGACTTAATCTTGATGGACGATTCTAAAAGATGTGACTGTCTACAAAATAAACTCGATATTTTGCAGGAGTATTGTAAAACATGGTGTCTAGATATAAATATTAACAAAACCAAAGTTGTCGTATTTAATAACTCTGGTAAATTATTAAATGAAGAATTTCTAATTGGCATTTAAAAGATTGAATGTGTAAAAAGCTATAAATATCTTCGTATAGTGTCGACAAAACTTGCCGTTTTACAGAAGCTAAGTCTAAGTTATATGAAAAGGCATTAAAAGCCAGATTTAAACTATATAGAGACATGAAGGTGGTATCTCCATCAATTAAGGTTCTCCTTCACATTTTTGATCATACTATAAAACCCATTTGTTTATATGGGTGCGAGAACGGGGGTTTACAAACGTAACACCAAAAAGAAAGCATTTGAATTTGTATGAAATATACAAAGATTGGGAACAAGAAAAGCTTAACATGAAATTTTGTAAGTTTCTGTCAGGGGTCTCTAAACAGACTACAAATTTAGCAGTTCTATCAGAACTAGGGAGATTTCCATTGTATTGTGACATTAAAGTCCAAATGTTTATGTACTGACATCGGTTGGAAAACCAGCCATCTGGGCAAATGCCATTTTCCTTGGTTTCGGTGGTCAAAGCTGAACTATATTATTAAAAGAGCACCTTCTTTTCTTCAAACATATTTCGTAAGTGATACTTTCAAACTCTTTTCAAAAACAAAAAGCTCGAAAAATTAGTTACATTTAATTCGTATAGGTTTTCACATTGATCATAAACTTATTTGTATTAGTATGCCTTTTAAAATAAAACTTAGAGTGTTAATTTAACACAAGACCATACTCATCATAGCAAGGTAACCGAATTGGCAATGTGAAATTAGCATAACCGGAAAATATGTACATGTTCACGTACTTTGTCGAAAAAATCAAAGTTATTTGATTCAGCCTGCTAAACAGATTCATGTAGTAGAATAGAAATGAATCGGAAATCAAAAAAAAACATCTATCTCATTGAAACGTTAACGCAATGAATAAAGATGTTTGCACTGTGATAATATTCATTACCAATTTTGTTTAGTACACCGACTTGCACTTACCAAAAAATAAAATAATTGTAAATATGTCAACAAATACATGTTTCTTTTACGGAAACAAATATTTGGGAATATTCATGCTTGTTGACGAACCACAAAACACCATAAAACCTTACGTTTGTGATCAGAGTACCTGAAACAAAGCCTGTTTTTTTCGGCATGACAAAACAATTGCTGTCAAGTGGCCGGTTTTTCTTCAATAGCTTTTTAATAAGCAAATCAAGCATTAAATTTTTGTTATGTACTATTTCTCATAACTCATAATTGCCGAAAGGCAGCATGGTTTTATTCATAAGATGTGTATAACTTTTGTAAACACGAAGAGAAAACTGACCGTTGTCGATCGAAGCGAGGTTTTTCCGCCATCATTATAGTCACTTACCAAATTATGCTGCGCACTTACCAATTACATTGGACCCCCTGCATTCTATAAAATGTGAACAAAATATTCTAAGCAATTTCAGGGGTTACAGTTGATGCTTCTATGACCTTAAATGCACAAAGTATCTTAAGTCCCATAGTGCAATCAAAATGGTGTTGGGATATAATCAACTACAAATCATGACAAACAAATAATACTGTGAGCAAGCTCACAAAAGGATACTCCCACTTCATACTGGAATCTGTATTGCCTAAAAAAACTCAAGTCCAATTATCTCCCCTAAATGATATCCTAGAAAGATGAAATCTACATATGATGTACTTCCTTCATGTAGTTTCATCAGAATCTGTTGAACGGTTTAGGAAGAGTTGCGCTTACCAGGTATGTGGACAGACGGACAGACAGACATTTCTGCAAGGGGGTATAAAAACACTAAGAGCCATAAAACTTATATGGGGTCATCTGACATCAATCATTATCTCTATACCAATGAAATGCGAATTGAGTAAAATATTTTTTCTTATATTCAATAGGGCTGAAGCCCTTTAGAAAATTAATTTATAAATAAACTGTTAACACAAGAGATATGTCTCACCTGTTGCAACTGGACACAGTAAACAAGATTTAACACTAAAGTATGTCTTGCCTGCCGGCACCATCAGAAACAATAACTCTTTCTTACTTCCAATATATTTTGTAATTACATGTAAAATTGAAAGAGGAAGGTACTCTATTCCTAAAACACCACTAGAAGAAAGACTTTGTAAGCAGTGTAATAAATCTTCCATCGAAGATGAACTGCATTTTTCAACTGCTTGTCCTAAATATAGCAATATTAGAGAAATCTATTTTAAGAATATTAATAACTCTAATTTCTTAGAACTTAGTGAGGAAAATAAATTTATATGGCTTCTTATAAATGAAGATTTAGATATCATTAAACAATTATCTAAAATTATTTCCACATGCTTCAATATCAGAAATAATGTAACTTAACGAATGACTATTAATGTTAATCTTGTATGATCTTGTATGTCAAGTATATTGGAGTATGAATATATACTAGAGTTATTTCTCTTGAAACAGTCTCCTAATCTGTCAGTATTGGTAATGTCAGAATTGTTTTGTGTGTGTATAATTTCTTCTTTGTGTTTCTAGTCAAACTTTTATAATTGTATGCCCTATATGGGTTTTCTTTATTAATAAATTGTTCTGTTCTGTTCTGTAAAAGGATTTTCAGTTTCCCAGATCAAAAGGTGTTTATACTAAAACTTAAACATTGCTCATATATGCAATAAAAATAATCAAAGTCAAAGTCACTCAACCAGAAAATTAATGTCAAGGTCAAAAGATGGGGATGCAACTTTGCTAAGCTACTTCTGGTACTTATGCATACCAAGTTTCATTAACCTAAGACTTATAGGTCTTGAGATATGGAGGTGCTCACAAAACCTTAACATTGCTGTTATATGTATTGACAATTTTCAAGGTCTCTCAACCAGAAAATCAAGGTCAAGATCAAAAGATGGGGATGCAATTGTGCTGAGCTACTACTGGAGCATCTGCATACAAAGTTTCATCAACCTAGGACTTATAGTTCTTGAGATATGGAAGTGCTCGCAAAACCTTACCTTTGCTACTATATGTATCAAAAATTGTCAAAGTCACTCAACCAAAACATCAAGGTCAAGGTCAAAAGATGGGGATGCAACTGTGCCCGGCTTCTACTGGGACATATGCATACAAAGTTTCATTAACCTAGGACTTATAGTTTTTGAGATATTGAGGTGCTTGTAAAACCTTACCCTTGCTATTATATGTAATGAAAATTGTCATAGTCACTCAACAGAAAAATCAAGGTCATTGTCAAAAGATGGGGATGCAACTGTGATAAGCTACTACTGGGGCATATGCATACCAAGTTTCATCAACCTTGTGCATACCAAGTTTCATCAACCTTGTGCATACCAAGTTTCATCAACCTTGGACCTATAGTTCGCTGGTGTCGCTGCCGGTAAAGTTACACCTATGCCCCGCTCTGCTTCGCAGGCGAGACAAAAATGAAGTTAAAAATGCAAATATTTATAGTGACAACAGCAGTGGCAATTACTCAAAAAATATATCTGTATTGATGCAAATACAACTGTATACCAAATATCAATGGTGTACCATTAATTGTTCACATAAACACAGATTAAGAAAACATTAACATTTAGCTAAATCATAAATCTCACAGTCACTAGAGTGTGACTGCAGGAGTATACAGTACATCAAATGCTTTTAAAACTGATCTGTACTGATGCTAGTGCAACTGCATTACAAATATCAATGATGTACCACAACAGCTTCATGTTAAACAGACGTAAGAAAAATGGTTAATATGGTCAATTAGTATAAAATTGCAAAGTCAGTAGACCATGACTGCAGGAGCATACAGAAAAATGTCCATGAAATGATAAACCACGACAGCTTTATGTTAAACAGACTTAACTTATTTAAGGCTCATTGGAACCTGAATCGCTCACCTGGTCTTGCTGTCAACACTATGAAAACTTTTGTATAGCTATATTAGCTGAATGTTTAGGAAAGAAAAAGCTTTTCTTTATCTGCAATAGTTTTCTTTCTAAATAAGCAAAATACACCATTTTTCAACTTTTATGGGGCTGTAACCCTATAAGAAGTCATCTGACAACTTTGACCCTATGAACCTTTTGTAGAGCTAAATGAGCTGAACATTTAAGCAAGTTACAGCTTTTCTCTATCTGCAATACTTTTTATTGTATTGGCCAAAAACATGAAACAAGAGGCTCACAGGAGCCTGAATCGCTCACCTGGTCTTAAAGTCAACCCTAAACATGTAAAGACTTTTCTAGAGATAAATGAGCTAAACATTTAAGCAAGTAACAGCTTTTCTCTATCTACTATAGCTTCATTCTGTAGCCATAGGCCCATATCATGAAAAAAAGTTATTTTAGGGGCCATAACCCCTATAAGGTGTCATCTGACAACTTCGACCCTATGAAAACTTTCGTTTAGCTAAATGAACTGAACATTTAAGCAAGCAACAGCTTTCTCTATCTGCTATAGTTTTCATTCTATGGGCCAAAAACATGAAAAAACGTTATTTTAGGGACCGTAACCCCTAAAAGGGGTCATCTGACAACTATGACCCTTTGAAAACTTTTGTAGAGCTAAATGAACTGAACATTTAAGCAAGCAACAGCTATTCTCTATTTGCCATAATTTTCATTCACTAAGCCAAAAACATGAAAAAACGTCATTTTAGGGGCCGTTACCCCTGTAAGGAGTCATCTTACAACTTCGATCCTATGAAGATTTTTGAAGATGCCAAATGAACTAAACATTTTAGCAAGCAACAGCTTTTATCTATCTGCTATAGTTTTCATTCTGTAGGCCAAAAACATGGAAAAACGTCATTTTACCCCTATTATGGGCCATCTGACAACTTCCATCCTATGGAGACTTTTGTAGACCTTAATGAGCTGAACATTTAAGCAAGCAACAGCTTCTATCTATCTGCTATAGTTTTCATTCCATAGGCCAAAATATGAAAAAAATGTTATTTTAGGGGCTGTAACCCCTATAAGGGTTCATCTGACATCTTCTACCCTATAAAGACCTTTGAAGAGCTAAATGAGCTGAACATTTAAGCAAGCAACAGCTATTCTCTATCTGCTATAATTTTCATTCACTTTGCCAAAAACATTAAAAAACGTCATTCTAGGGGCCGTTACCCCTGTAAAGAGTCATCTTACAACTTCGATCCTATGAAGACTTTTGAAGAGCTAAATGAGCTGAACATTAAAGCAAGCAACAACTTTTCTCTACCTGTAATAGTTTTCATTCTATAAGCCAATAAAAAGCTACGCCGAGCCCAGCATGATACGACCGCAACAAGTTGAACCCTGTACATTGGAGGCCCAGTATGGATAGTCTATTGCTTTAGTCACATGCAGCCCATGGTGGACTTACAAAGCTCTTTTACACATGCAACTTATGGTGGACTTTAAAATGCATATTTGACACATATATATTTACAATAACATTTAATAGAGAGAAAAAAAATTACTTCTATATTCATTGACATTTTTGACAATAATAAGCCCCTTTTGGCCTTTTTTTAAAAAGGTTAGGACCACAAACCCCAAATGCAATAAAAAGCTTCCTTTAGTGTATACAATCATCATATTCAAACTTCATATCAATTGGCTGGCCCACTACAGATAAATTTCTTATGTAAAATCATTTGCATTGACCAACCTTTAAAAAAGGCGTTTTTTGTCCCTTTGACCCGTTATATTCCAAAAACAGTAAGAGATATTGCAAATCTGATTGAAAAATGCAGGCAGAGATTTTCACAAGGATTCCAATGAAAAAAGATATGAAAATCAGACCACAAATAAAAAAGTTTTTTTGGGGGGTGTGGCACGTATTTGGCCCCCTGTAGCAATGTAACGGTTCAATATACATCAAAACCATTGACACATTTTGTTGACAGAATTTAATGAGGAATTCAATAAAAAAGAATTTAAAAAATCAAATGAATAATAAACATTTTACAACAGTTTTGTCAATACACCTATTTTAGCCCCTTTTGGTCCTTTTTTCCAAAACAGAAAGGGCCACCAACCCCAAATACAGTAGGAACCTTCCTCTAGTCGTTACAAACATCATATTAAAATTTCATAACAACTGGTCAATATATAATCAAGTTATCACACGGAAACCAAATGTCCCCAGACCACGACGATGACCACAACGACGACATCGCCATAACATTATACGATCGCAAAAATTTTGCAGTCTTAAAAAACATAAAAAATTGCTATTTTTCACCTTTAAAGGGCCTTAACTCCAATAAGGGGTCATCTGACAACTTTGACTCAATGAAGACTTTTGTAGAGCTTTTGATGTTGAAGAAATAGTGTGGCATCAGATTTCATTTAACTCTTATACTTTTTGATTTACAAGCCAAAAACAGTAGTCTGACCCCCCTGGTCTATTTTTAGTAAAGGCAGCCATGTTGTTTGGACGGCTGTCACCATTTGTGCAATCTTGGTAGAAGACATCCCATTGATGAGGTATGCAAAGTTTTAAAGCAATCCTTTCAGTCATTTCGGAGAAGATTTTTAAAGAAAGTTAATGACGACAACGGTTGACAATGACGGATGCCAAGTGATGGCAATAGCTCACTTGGGTCAGGTGAATAAAAAATATGCTTTTTTGCCCCTTTTGGGCCCCTCATTTCCCCCCAAAAAACAAGGGACTTGAAAATCATTCCACCATTTAATGGTAAGCAACATTATTGGATTTTTTTTAGCATTCAATCAACCAGAACTAAAGTTATTGTGGAAAACAAATAACTTTATAATTTTTTTTTGCCCCTTTTGGGTCCCTTTCTACTAAACCAGAAAAGAGGGGACACCCAAAATCATCCCAAGCCTTCATTTTATGGCAAGTACCATTACTGTAAAGTTTCATAGCATTTGGTCAACCACAACAAAATTTATTGTGGAAACAAATAAAAAGAGTTGCTTTTTTGGCCCCATTTGGGTCCTTAATTTCTAAACAAAATTTTAAATGACCCAAAAAGGGGAGGTGCAGGTCTTTAATATAACTGTTATCACTGTGTAAAATTTCCGAAAGATCTTGTGTTTGGTTTTTGAGATTCAATTTACACAAGACAGGCACCCCATAGCCCCAATGATGGACATACGGACAGACAATGTGACTAGACTACTGGACCTGCTTTTGCTTTAGACGATGCAGATCAAAAACCAAAACACAACCAATTTTCACTTCAACAAAATACTTCCATGTATAATACTTCTATTGAGTTTTTTAGAGAGGTGTTGAGCAGAATAACTTTCCAATGTTGTGTGTTTGTGTGTGTGTTGGTGTTTAAAACCCTCTTTAGACACACCTGGGCCATGTAGGGCCGACAGTTTTAATGTTGGATCCAGAAGAAACCACCACCCTTGGGTAGGTAACTGACAAACCTTATCACATACAGTTGGGGGAATCCCTTTTTTTAACTTTCCAATGGCCACACAAACAGGACAATATGTCTACCCACTAAATTGGGGGGGGGACATAAACTACATTCACAAAATAAATAACCACTACATGTAACTGCATGCAAACTAATATCATATGCAAATAAAATTAAAGTAATGATAGATATATAGGTTTATTATAGACTTGTATAAACTATCAAACACACAATGGTCACACATAGCCAACCCCATTGTTGAATAAATAACTGATCATGAGATATGTTACCTTTGTTTACCTGAAGTTTAAATTTGTCAAACATTGAGTCATGTCTTTTAACCATGGATATTATTTATCTAAATGGATAAATTCTTGTAAGAATTGTGAATTAATCTCTAACTTTGAAGAATGGCTTCAGGGAAGTCCTTTGACCCAGCACAAATACCTGTAAAGTGTCATGTATGTGAGGTGTCTGATATTAAGCTGAGGTGTCTCCAGTGTGACCTATATCTGTGTCAGCAGTGCTCCTCTAGGATCCATTCTAAGAGTAAATCTAACAAGGATCACTTTATTATAGACATTAAGGATCTTGGCAGTTTAGAATCAACTGACCTACAGCGCAAATTTGACCTTGAAAACCTAACTTGTTCCACTCATGAAGGTAAAAAGTGTGTTTCTTTTTGTACTGACTGTGTAAGACCAATATGCACGAAATGTATCAGAGAAAAATGTCAAATTCATAACCATGAGGATTTATGTGAAAGATATGAATTGAAATTTTCTAAAATCAAAGCAATTGGGGAACAAATTAAAAATGACATTCAATTCTATGACAATGAAGAAAAAAAACTTGAAAAATCTTTATCTGAATCCAGACAACAAAGTGATCAGCTTAGAAAACAAATTCAAGATCAGAAAAGGGATCTTCAGGCAGCCATTGATAAATTCTCTCAGAATCTACTACAGCAAGTTGATGACATTTATAATCCAGGACAGGTTAAACTTCAAGACAAACTAAAGAGAATTCAGAAAACAAGGAACGACTTAAAGGGACAGAAACAAGAAATTGATAAAATTCTATCATCATACCAAGCTTCTGATGTGCTGAATGAAGTTTATTCTGAAGGAAGAAAATTGCCAGAAAAAGTGCCATGCGACATTGAAACACCCCAAGCTAAGTTTATTCAAAGTGACATTGCAATTATTTCATTGAATGAAGTATATGGAAGTGTCCATAGAATCCCAGAGTTCAAGTTGTCTCAATCATATCAGACAAATCTTCAAAGTGTATATGGCATTGTACATTCTGATCATGACATGAAATTCATTGGTAGCTTTAGAAATCAAAAGCTACAAAAAGTTAAAGCTAAAAATGACAAGTTAGACGTGATATGGACATGATGGATAACGGAGATCTAGTAATCTCAATGCTTGAATCAGAACTGAAACTTTATACAAAATCAGGAACATTTCAAACATACAAAACTTTCTCTGCTTTACAAACACTAGGTGTACATGTTAATAAATACAAGGAGATATTAGTGGGTCTTAAAGAACCCTCACCTTCTATATCTGTTAGTAAGGATAGTATCAGGCAGGTAATAGTCCTTAACCAGTCAGGCAACATACAACATACATATGAATATGATAAAAACAATCAGAGACTTTTTACTTATCCATTTAGAATTGTATCTTGTGGGGATAATATATGTATAGTTGATATACTGAATGACTCCTGGGAGGGTAGGGTGGTGGTCATTGATAATAGGGGTCAGATTCAATGGGTCTACAATGGATGTGGTCTAGACAGACCAAAGTTTTACCCCCTAGACATGGCAGTGACCTCTACTGATATGATTTTGGTTTCTGATTTTAAAAACCATGCAATACATGTACTGACCCTAACAGGGGAGGTCATTGTCTGTCACAATGTCAAAGATTTAGGGATAGAGTTCCCTCTCAGTCTGGCTATGGACACTAATGGGTTTTTGTGGGTAGGGCGTGGCAAAGCTGGAGATGGTAAGCTTCATGTTGTCAAGTTATATTGAACTAGTTCTTTATTGTCAAAGCATCATTCAAGTTTTGTCAAAATATTTTTTTTTTCACTCAGAGTAATTAAAGAGTAACTACTATTCAGTAAGTCACTAAATAAAAACATTATATTTCTTCTGAGAAATAGTTAAGAACAAGACTAATACTTATTTAAGGACAACAATAAATAGTATATTATTCTGTAGTTATCATTTTACTTTTATTGTTTACAGGTATGGTTTATGTGTTCTTCTTTCTGTCATTCTCTCTTATTTTGTTTTAAATTTCACTAAGAAAGAAAGAGGCACCAATGGGGCATTCAAGAATCAGAAGTCCAAAAGTCCAAAAGGGCAACAACTAACCTGGTAAACCATGATGAAACACAACACAAAAAAAACAACTGAAAAGAAATCAACAACATGAACTCAAGTCCTTACAAGAGTGAACTCAGGTGCCCAGAGTTTAAAAGTGAATATTGATTTTTTTTCAAAATTGTAAAAACCAAAATATAGAATCTGGAATAAGACTGGAAATTCTACGTGAGATAGAAAAACCATAATGGAGAAATGAAGGATAAGTGTATGTGACACAGTCAATTATAAACAAACACGCAGAAGTTTTAAATGTAACAAGTGGTTGTTGTTTGCTATTTTGCAATTGGGAAAATCAAAAATATTTTTGTTTTAACAATGTTTCCACTGAAATTCTAAGTTCAAAGAGCCATAACTCCCACAAAAATTTGAGAAAACAATTTACCTGGCAATATGCGCAACTACACAAGATGAACATACTACATGCAAAATTCATTAAATTTTCTTTGGAGACGTTTCAGTGAATTTTAGCAGAAAACTTTATGACAGACAGACAAACAGGAAAAAAAAACAATATTTCTCCCCATCAAAGTGGGAGGTGTTGGAGGAGAGACACACTGATTCATGATAACAATAGTCAGCAATTAATTGTTTGGTACTGTCTATTAATTGTTCACATAATAGATTAGGTCATTGTCCTTGGAGGATGACAGGAAGTCTTGCAACACAAAAATATAAGATTCAAAAGATATGGAAAATGCTTTTTACAAATCAAAGAAAAATCAGTCAAAGACAAAAATGGCTGGATTTTGTTATACAGAAAGTAGGTGAGCAACAGACCTGAAATCAAACCCCACGTTATAGGAGCTGTTGCAGTATACCAAATATCAAGAGGCTGTGATTAGAAGTTGCTGAAAAAACTGTTCAAAATATTTTCCCTCATTAGACTGCCTACCAAACATTCACAACTTTATAACCAGGAGTTTTTTCTTTGTGAAATCTGGCTAAAATGAGTCAGTTTTAATAGGAACACTTGTATCAAATACATACATGTACAATGCTAATACTGTGGTTTTATTATTATTCATGGAGTATCAATTTTCTTAATTGGTTTTAATGGCTGGTATTGTCCCATGAAATTTCACCCCCCACCCCCCACACAAAGGAAATTTATACTGATCTGTATGCTGAAGACTTAAGAACAACAATTTTAAGAATCCACAAACTTATCCTTTTTTAATAAAGCAGGAAAATTTATAACAACGAAAATAAATGAATCCACAGTAGATAGTTGTGGACTCCAAACTATAAAATATTTTTGTAAAAATATCTTTTATCGAGTGTTAAACATTTTGGTAAAAATCAATGATTGAAAATAGAAATGTAAACTTGATCTGCAACTTAAAATTGTAGAACCATATAAACACTAGATCAGCGGTCTTCCATGGAAGATCATATGTCGCATCTTAAAACATTCAGTAAACAGGAAGTAGCAATGTTTCCGGCATAAAATTGATTTACACCTTATAATCTATGGTATGAAGCTACATGCCAAATTTCATGAAGCTGTGACATGTCGTTGCCCAGAAAACTGCATTTTCAATACGTATGGTCATAATACATAAAAAAACTTAAGTATTCGGTAAACAGGAAGTAGCAATTTTTGGGGCATAAAATCGATTTACACCTAATGCCAAATATCAAGAAGCTGAAGCATGCAGTTACCCAGAAAACTGTGACAAAAATCTTAATTGCATATATATGGTCATAATACATCAGATATAAAGGTTCTAATAAAACCTTAACAAAAAAGTTTAACACTGCCATCAGTAAAGTAACACCTATGTCCCACTCAGGCGAGACAAAATGGTGTGCAACTGTGCTACACTACTACTGGGGCATATGCATAATAGTTCCATCAAGCTTTTTGACACATGCATCCTGTGGTGGACTTTAAAATGCATATTTGAAACATATATATTTACATTAACATTTAATAGAAAAAATCTCATTTCTAAATTCATTGACATTTTTACCCTTTTGGCCATTAAATGGTAAGGGCCACAAACCCCTAATGCAATAAAAATCTTCCTTTAGTGGATATTACATGGTATCATCAACTTAAAATTTCATTCAATTCACTGGCCCACTGCCTTGACCAACTTTTAAAAATGGTGTTTTTTGCCTCTTCAACCCCTTATTTTTCAAAAACTGTAGATCTGTTGCAAATCTAATTGAAAAACACAGGTAGGAGCTTTTACAAGGATTTCTATGAAAAAAAATATTAACAAGAGGCTCCCAAGAGCCTGAATGGCTCACCTGGTCTTGATGTCAACCCTATAAAGACTTTTCTAGAGCTAAATGAGCTGAACATTTAAGCAAGTAACAGGTCTTCTCTATCTACTATAGTTTTCATTCTGTGGCCATAGGCCCAAATCATGAAAAAACGTTATTTTAAGGGCCATAACCCCTAAGGGGTCATCTGACAACTTTGACCCTATAAAAACTTTTGTAGAGCTAAATGAACTTAACATTTAAGCAGGCAACAGCTTCTCTCTATCTGCTATAGTTTTCATTCTATAGGCCAAAAACATGAAAAAAGGTTATTTTAGGGGCCATAACCCCTATAAGGGGACATCTGACAATTTCAACCCTATAGAGACTTTTGCAGAGCTAAATGACCTGAACATTTAAGCAAGCAACAACTTTTCTCCATCAGTAATAGTTTTCATTCTTTAATCCAAAAACATGAAAAAATGCTATTTTTCACATTTAAAGGGCTGTAACTCCTATAAGGGGTCATCTGACAACATCGACTCAATGGAGACTTATGTAGAGCTTTTGATGCTAAAGCAGCAGCATGGCATCAGATTTCATCTATTTCTTATACCCTGGTCTATTTTTAGTAACGGAGGCCATGTTGTTTGGACGGCGGTCACCATTTGTGCAATCTTGGTAGAGGACATCCCATAGATGAAGTGTGCAAAGTTTCAAAGCAATCCCTTCAGTCATTTAAGAGGAGAAGATTTTCAAAGAAAAGTTAACGACGATGACAATGGACGAAGACGAGGACGGAGGACGCCAAGTGATGGCAATAATTGGACCACAAATAAAACAGTTGATTTTTTGGGGCGTGGCCTGTCTTTGGTCCCATGAAGCAATGTAACAGTACAATATACTTCACAAACATTTACACATTTTATTGACAGAATTTAATGAGAAATTTAAAATAAAGAATTTTCAAAATCGAATGAATAATAAACATTCTACAACAGTTTTGTCAATACACATGTTTTAGCCTCTTTTGGCCCTTTTTTATAAAACAGTAGAGGCTACCAACCCCAAATACAATAGGAACCTTCCTGTAAAGATAACAAACATCATATTAAAATTTCATAACAATTGGTCAATATTTACCAAAGTTTTTGCACGGAAACCAAATTCCCCAGAAGATGACGACAACATCAACAACGACATCGCCATAACATTATACGATCGCAAAATTTTTGCAGTCATATAAAAAGTTATATGCTAATACATTGTAAGTGCACATCATAAAGAGTGGTCTCCTAATTCTGCAGAATCCATAATTCTCTCCATTACAACAGCTTTCTCAATGCAACATGTTTAATTGGTAAGATTTTGTAAGTCCGCCTCCTATCTGTACCACCCATAAACTTACACCCTCTTCTGTTATTTCTGTGTACTTTGGGGGACACCCAAAATCATAACCACCCTTCTTTAGATGGCAAGTAACATTACTCTAAAGTTTCATAGCATTTGGTCATGTTATTGTGGAAACAAATAAAAAAGTTGCTTTTGGCCCCATTTGGGTCCTTAATTTGTAATCCAAATTTTTAATGACCCATGCAAAAAGGGAAGGTGCACATCTTAAATAAATCTGTAATCACTGTGTAAAATTTCAGAAAGATCTAGTGTTTGGTATCAAGATTCAGACACTCCATAGCGCGACAGATTAACGTACGGATGGATAATGTGACCCAACTTCTAGACCTGCTTTCGCCTTAGGCGACGCAGGTAAAAAACAAAACAAAAAAACAACAAAATTTCACTTCAACAAAATACTTGCATGTATAATATTTACCGTACTTCAATCTATTGAGTTTTTAGACAGGTGTTAAGCAGAATAAATTTCCAATGTTGTGTGTGTGTGTTGGTGTTTAACACCATTTATTGACACAACTGGGCCATGTAGGGCTGTCTGTTTTAATGGTGGAGAAAATTCGAATACCCAGAAGAAACCACCACCCTTAGGCAGGTAACTGACAAAGGTTATCATATACAGTTGGGGGAGTCCATTTTTTGTAACTTTCCAATGGCCACACAAACAGGACGATATGTCTCCCCATATAAATTTGGGAGGGGGGAAGACATTAACTACTTTAACAAAAAAATAATGTAGCTGCATGAAAACTAATATTATATGCAAATAAAATTAAAGAAATATGATAGTTATTGTTTGTATTATAGACTTGTATAAGCTTTCAATCAATGGTCACACATAGCCAACCCCATTGTTTAATAATTAACTGATCATGAGATATGTTAACTTTGTTTACCTGAAGTTTAAATTTGTCAAGCATTGGGGCATGTCTTTTAACCATGGATATTTTTATCTAAATGGATAAATTCTTATAAGAATTGAATGTATAACTCTCTAACTTTGAAGAATGGCTTCAGGGACCTCTGATGACCCAGCACAAATCCCTGTTAAGTGTCATGTTTGCGAGGTGTCAGATATTAAGGTGAAGTGTCTCCAGTGTGACCTATATCTGTGTCACCAGTGCTCCTCAAGGATTCATTCTAAGAGTAAATCTAACAAGGATCACTTTATCATAGACCTTAAGGATCTTGGCAGTTTAGATTCAGCAGACTTGCAACGTAAATTTGACCTGGAAAACCAAAATTGTTTCGCTCATAAAGGGAAAAAATGTATTTCTTTTTGTTGTGAATGCATAAGACCAATATGCATGAAATGTATCAGAGATAAATGTCAAAGTCATAATCATGAGGATTTATGTGAAAGGTATGAATCGAAATATTCTAAAATCAAAGAAATTGGGGAACAAATTAAAAATGACATTTCTTTCTATGAAAATGAAGAAAAAAAACTTGAAAAATCTTTATCTGAATCCAGACAACAAAGTGAGGAGCTAAAAAAACAAATTCAAGAACAGAAAAAGGATCTTCAGGCTGCCATTGACAAATTCTCTCAGAATCTACTGCAGCAAGTGGATGACATTTATAATCCAGGACAGGCTAAACTCCAAGATGAACTAAAGAGAATTCAGAAAACAAGAGATGACTTAAAGGAGCAGAAACAAAATATCAACAAAGTACTATTATCATATAAAGCTTCTGATGTGCTGAATGAAGTTTGTTCTGAAAAAAGAACAATGCAAGAACCAGTACATTATGACATTGAAACACCCCAGGCTAAATTCATTCAGAGTGACATTGCAAGTATTTCATTAAATGAAGTATATGGAAGTGTCCATAGAATCCCTGAGTTCAAGTTGTCTCAATCATATCAGACAAATCTTGAAAATGTATTTAGCATTGTACATGCTGATCATGACATGAATTTCATTGGTAGCTTTCATAGTAAAAAGCTACAAAAAGTTAAAGCTAAAAATGACAGGTTAGAAGTGATTAAGGTGGAAAACATTTATGTTTCTGACATGGACATGATGGATAATGGAGATCTAGTAATCTCATCAGGTGGACCAGAACTTAAACTTTATACAAAATCAGGAACATTTCAAACATATAAAACTTTCTCTGGTTTGAAAACATTAGGTGTACATGTAAATCAATACAAGGAGGTATTAGTGGGTCTTACAGAACCCTCATCTTTTTGGTCTGTTAGTCAGGATAGTATCAGGCAGGTTGTAGTCCTTAACCAGTCAGGAAACATACAACATACATATGAATTTGATAAAAACAATCAGAGACTTTTTACTATTCCACTTAGAATTGTAACTTGTGGGGATATTATATGTGTTGTTGATATACTGAATGATTCCAAAGTGGGGAGGGTGGTGACCATTGGTTATAGGGGTCAGATTCAATGGGTCTACAAAGGGTGTGGTACAGACAGACCAAAGTTTTACCCCCGTGACATGACAGTGACCTCAACTGATATGATTCTGGTTTCTGATGTTAAAAACCATGCAATACATGTACTGACCCCTACTGGAGAGGTCATTGTCTGTCACAATGTCAAAGATTTAGGAATAGAGATCCCTCTCAGTCTGGCTATTGACACTAATGAGTTGTTGTGGGTTGGAGGTGCAGGGGAAAATGCTAAGCTTCATGTTGTTAAGTTATATTGAACTAGTTCTTTTTTGTCAAAGTATCATTTAATTTTTGTCTGATCAGTAAAGTTCACACTCAGTATAATTCAGAGAAAACTCTCTTAGTTAATAAACTACTATAAAAAACACTAGTGTACTTTATTTTATGTGATTTATACGTTCTGTCCTCTCATTTAGTTTAAACTTTTATCAAGTTAACATGGTTAAACAAACATTGAAGCTGGAATACTACTGAAACTTTTTTGAACAAATTCTTAATAAAATAGATAAAAGCAAGATGTAGAATAAATGTACATGACACATTCTATTATAAACTTGTTTCACGTGGCTATGTCCCCTGTTGCCTTAATATTGAAACCCCGATGAGTATAGCTATCAGTACTGCATTGGTGTTGCAGATGGGAACAATACACCATTCTATAAAATTTGAACAAAATATATGCTAAGCAGTTTCAGGAGTTACGGTTTATGCTTCTTTGACCTAAAATGCACAAAGTATCTTAAGTTCCATATCGCAATCAAAATGGTGTTGCGATATAATCAGCAAATGATAAAATCATGACAAACAATCCTACAAAAAATCAGGCAAATCCATTCAGTGTTCAAAGAAGTTGTGCCCACAAAGTGTTCCTATGACCTAAAATGTGAGAGCGGTGTTGTTTTTGGTTAATGTGTCGAGCTACTAACACCAAGCTTCTAGTTTGTTGTTCGATTCTTATCTGGTTAAAAATTTCATGAACCAGTTTTCCGACTCGCTCTCTCACCATTTGCGAGTATGGTCTCAAGGAACGATTCTAGTCCTTTGGAAGGGACAGGTTGCCCCGTGTATGTGGAGAAAAATTCCCCATACAGGTTAAAGACCACTTTGTAAATTTGTAAAGAGTAGGCGCAATGTAGGCCGCTACAAAGGCCACACTTGCAAACTGCTAGCTGGAGAGGGATACACATAAGCATTAAGCTTGTTTCCAAATCCAGGATAAATAAATATAACCTAAAATAAACAAAGTCAAAAAAGTCTCACAACTCCTAGACTATTTGTCAAATCAAAATGAAGCTGCGATATAATCAACTACATATAATTACAAACAATCCAACAAAATTTGAACAAAATTCATAAAGATGTCTCAGAGAAGTTGCACCCACAAAGTGATCCTGTGACCAACAAGAAGCTCCCAAGAGCCTGAATTACTCACCTGGTCTTTGAGTAAAGCATATAATGATGATAACAAGCATTCTGAGAGTATTGCAAAACAATACATAGTCCCCTACCGGCCTCATATTTCAGTCACTGGTAACAATTTGTCAAACAAATGAATACCTAAACTTGATCAGTTTATTATCTACAAGGAACAATAAAAAAGTGAAGAAAATAAAATTGCAATGGATTTTCTAACTTCAAAGTGCCATAACTCCCATAACCATTTGTGGACCGGCAGGAAACTCAAACTTGATCTGTAACTCATCAAGGTAAACTCACATACCAAAAATCAGTTCATTATCTATAAGCGTTAAGAAAAAAGTGCGGAAAACTGAAATTTTAGTGAATTTTCAAAGTTCAAAGGGCCATAACTCCCATAACCATTTGTGGACCGGCAGGAAACTCAAACTTGATCTGTAACTCATCAAGGTAAACTCACATACCAAAAATCAGTTCATTATCTATAAGCGTTTAGAACAAAAGTGCGGAAAACTGAAATTTTAGTGAATTTTCAAATTCAAAGGGCCATAACTCCCATAAAAATTTGTGGATCGGCATGAAACTCAAACTTGATCTGTAACTCATCAAGGTAAACTCACATACCAAAAATCAATTCATTATCTATAAGCGTTTAGAAAAAAAGTGCGGAAAACTGAGGCGTGACAGACGGACAGACAGACGGACAGAGCGCAAACCTATAGTCCCCTTCGGCTTTCGCCGGTAGTAGACTAACAAAACTACCGAACAGCTGTAAGGGTCTTTTCTACTAGCTATTACAATGTATAAGGGGTCGTCAGATAACTTTGACACAATGGAGACTTTGTATAGCTCAAGGTTCAAGCAAGCTACAGCTTTTCTCATATACAACAATTATAATTTTGTAGGACAAACCATGAAACAAGAGTTAACACTAAAGTATGTCTCGCCTGTCAGCACCATCACATAACTCATTGAAATGCTAGCTTGGCCTTCAGAAAAGTTTAGGTCAAGGTCAGGTGACAGATGACAAAATTCCATTCAACCATCACAAAAATGTCTGAAGTGTGTTCTAGATACCATAGTTATTGAGAAACAATGAAAAAAGACCAACAGTCATTCAACTATAAAAATGGGGTCAAGGTCACATTGAATGATGACATCAGTTGTATATACCATAATCCCCAAATATCAGATGCCTAGCTATAATATACTAACGAAAAAAAAAAACTGTGCATCACTTAGAAAAATCACAAATTCAAAACTTTATTTAGTATTTGATACATTTTACCACAAAAGTATTGGAAAATCATTTTTCTCAAGATCTGGACAAAAAATTTCATTTTTAGACCCCTAAAAGATGTTTTGTTTGCAGTTTGAAATCAGGTAGTGTCAATTTAAAATTCACAAAATCACACTTTGGAAACAATGCACATTTTTGAAATTAAGTTTTCTTAGCTGATTTTCACCAAAAAAACGTTACTCCTTTTAGTGGTTGAAAGTTAACAGGTTAAATTTTGAGTGAAAATCTTGATTTTTCATTTTTGGGTTAAAAAAAGTGTTTTTTTGAATCTCAGAATATGGAATTAATTTTTTTTCAAATTTTCAACCAAAAATGATTTACATGCATGGTCCACTCAACATTCAGTGAAAATTTCAACTCGATAACTGGATTTTTTTTACAATTTTCTGATTAAGAGAAATATGGGTACAATCGATTTCCAATGGACATGCACAGTTTCTTTTTTCCATGAGTATATTTTATTTTTCACTCATTTTCCATCCAAAAATCATCTACATTCACAAAGTCATTGAACCATGAAAATGGGGTCAGTGTCACACAACATGGTGTTAGTTGTGTAAACCAAAACCCCAAATGTCTGAATACCAAATATCAGATGCTTATCTATTATACTTTTCTTGTAATTCATTTTCCACAAAAGTTTTACAAAGAGGATTTTTAGCCCGAAAAAAACCCATCTAAGTAACAGAGTCGCTGAACCATGAAATTGGGGTCAGCTTCAAACAGCATAGTGACAGTTGCGTAGACCATAGCCCCAACTGTCTGTTTACCAAATATCAGATGCCTAGCTATTATACTTTTCTTGTAATTCATTTTCCACAAAAGTCTTACAAAAAAGTTTACCCACGGGAAAGTAATATCTATGTCTCGCCTTCAGCGACTAAAGTTGCAGGCGAAACAAGAACTCCATTTTGTCCTTTTAAGGGACATAACCCCTGTAAGGGATCATCAGACATCTTTGACCCAATGAAGAATTTTGAAGAGCATACTGAGCTGATGGTTTAAGCAAGCAACAGCATTTTTCTATCTGCAATAGTTTTCATTATATAGGCCAAAAACATAAAAATATGCTATTTTTTACCATTAAAGGGTCATAACCCCAATAAGGGGTCAGAGTCATCTGACAACTTCAACCAAATGGAGACGGTAGAGTTTAACAAGCTTAAGGTTTAGGCAATCAAGAACTTTTCTTTATCTTTTATATTTTTCTTTCTAGTATAGGGCAACAAGAGGCTCCCAGGAGCCTGAATCGCTCACCTGGTCTTGAGTCAACCTTATACATTTTAGGGACCATAACCACTATAAGGGGTTATCTGACAACTTCGACGCTATGAAAACTTTTGTAGAGCTAAATGAACTGAACATTTAAGCAAGCAACAGCTTTTCTCTATCTGCTATAGTTTTAATTCTATAGGCCAAAAACATGAAAAAACGTTATTTTAGGGGTCGTTCCCCCTATAGGGGGTTATCTGACAACTTCGATCCTATGGAGACTTTTGTAGAGCTAACGAGCTGAACATTTAAGCAAGCAACAGCTTCTCTCTATCTGCTATAGTTTTCACTCCATAGGCCAAAAATATGAAAAAACGTTATTTTAGGGGCTGTTACCCCTGTAAGGGGTCATCTGACAATTTCGACCCTATGTAGACTTTTGTAGAGCTAAATGAACTGAACATTTAAGCAAGCAACAGCTTTTCTCTATCTGCTATAGTTTTAATTCTATAGGCCAAAAACCTGAAAAAAAGCTTTTATTTTAGGGGTCGTTCCCCCTATAAGGGGTTATCTGACAACTTTGATCCTATGGAGAATTTTGTAGAGCTAAGGAGCTGAACATTTAAGCAAGCAACAGCTTCTCTCTATCTGCTATAGTTTTCATTCCATAGGCCAAAAATATGAAAAAAACGTTATTTTAGGGGCTTTTACCCCTGTAAGGGGTCATCTGACAACTTTGACCCTATGGAGACTTTTGTAGAGCTAAATGAGCTGAACATTTAAGCAAGAAACAACTTTTCTCTATCTGCTATAGTTTTCATTCTATAAGCCAAAAACATGAAAAAACGTCATTTTAGGGGCCGTTACCCCTACAAGGGGTTATCTGACAACTTCATTCCTATGGATACTTTTGTAGAGCTTAACGAGCTGAACATTTAAGCAAGCAACAGCTTCTCTCTATCTGCTATAGTTTTCATTCCATAGGCCAAAAACATAAAAAAACATTATTTTAGGGGCTGTAACCCCTATAAGGGGTCATCTGACAACTTCGACCCTATGGAGACTTTTGTAGAGCTAAATGAGCTGAACATTTAAGCAAGCAACAACTTTTCTCTATCTGTAATTGTTTTCATTCTATAGGCCAAAAACATGAAAAAACGTTATTTTAGGGGCCGTAACCCCTATAAGGGGTCATCTGACAACTTCGACCCTATGGAGACTTTAGTAGAGCTAAATGAGCTGAACATTTAAGCAAGCAACAACTTTTCTCTATCTGTAATAGTTTTCATTCTATAGGCCAAAAACATGAAAAAAAGCTATTTTTCACCTTTAAGGGGCCATAACTCCTATAAGGGGTCATCTGACAACTTCGACTCAATGAAGACTTTAGTAGAGCTTTTGATGCTGAAGCAGTAACGTGGCATCAGATTTCATCTATCTCTTATACTTTTTGATTTACAAGCCAAAGACAGTAGTCTGACCCCCCTGATCTATTTTTAGTAATGGCGGCCATGTTGTTTGGACGGCGATCACCATTTGTGCAATCTTGGTAGAGGACATCCCATAGATGAAGTGTGCAAAGTTTCAAAGCAATCGCTTCAGTCGTTTCAGAGGAGAAGATTTTCAAAGAAAAGTTAACGACGGACGACGACGACGACGACGACTACGGACGCCAAGTGATGGCAATAGCTCACATGGACCTTCGAAACATGAAAAAACATTATTTTTAGACCTTCAAAGGGCCATTACCCTAAAGAGGTCATCTGACATCAACCATTATCTCTATACCAATAAAATGCAAATTGAGTGAAATAATTTTTCTTATAATCAATAGGACTGAAGCCCCTTAGAAAATAGATTTATGAAAAATCCTAATAATGTAAAGAAAAATTATTGGACTGGATTTACCTACTGTGGATTCATTTAATTTCATCGGTACCAATTTTTGTGGTTTGATGAAAATGAATCATCAGTGGTCGTGATGTCAAAAGCATATATACAGATGTTAAATTTCCTTGTTGAATATCAAATTTCGTGGGTGAAGGCCACCCACAAAAACCACAAATATTGATACCCCATGAATAATAATGAAACCAAAGTATATAAAGTCAATCTGATTTATCAAGCTAAACTTATTTCAAAAAAAAGATTTGTAGTAGTTAAACTTATAGTTTTAAAAATGTGCTTTGATCACAAGCTTTCATGTTTATTTGGTAAGATTTTGTAGGATAACCCTCTTCCATCAACATATACCTCTATCCATGTCCCATTAAGAATCCAAAATACTGTGGATTCATTTATTTTTGTTGGTTCCAATTTTTGTGGTTTGATGAAATAGGATCAGCTTGTTGATTCTTAAACATGTTAAAATCGTGGTTCTGATGTCTGCAGCATACAGATCAATATTTTTTTTTAATTGGGTATCAAATTCCATGGATAGAAACCACCCACAAAAAAGATATATCACGAATAAAAATTAAACCACATTACTTAAAACCTTTTCAAAAGCAGCAGTTATCCAAGTCAGATTATACTTTTTTCCAACATATCCCACCTTCCAATTTCCCTTTACCTACAGCTTCTTCCATAACAGTTGCTTGACAGACTGTGTCATCTTCTGTATGACCCCTTTTTATACCCTTCCTACCCTATCCCTCTGCCTACACACAAAACATATATCCTTCCTCTTAAGAAATGTTGCCCCTTTACTTACAGCTTCTTCCATACCAGCAGATTTAACTCAACAACAGGTTTGCTGAGTCCGGTTACAAAGAAAGCTCTCCATCAACTCATGATCAGTGGGAAGACCCATTAACATATGCATACAGGCACCCCTAATTCCTGCAGAGTCCCTTAGCTTATAAATTGTTATACTTACGGCCTCTTCCATGGCAGCAGCTTTTCCTATACAACAGGTTTGTTGAGTCAGGTTATGAAGAAAGCTCTCCATCATGTCGGTAGGGAGTCCCATAAATATACTGGAGTTATATGTCTGTACTAGGTTCTTGAAGGTACTGGATATGCCAAGGTTCTCATAGTCTTGTAGCTCAATACTGTAAAACAAGTTCATACAAAATGTGTATAATCATATAAATGTCAGATTTAAATCTAAACTTGAGTTTGTTACACATAAAATGACATTAAATTCCCATAACAGCACCATCTTTTTTTTAAATTGACACCTTCCATGAATTGTTGGCAACAAGCAGACATTATGCATATTTGAAGATTGACATGATTGATTAATTAGTGTTTTGTCTTCCTTTACCGCATTTGACACGCTGAATAGACTATTGGCAATGCCACCGGTGTGCTATAGGAAGCAGGAACTGCTTACTTTTAAAGCATCTGAATTCACTCTTGTTTCGACTGGAGTTCACGTTGTTGATTGATATTCAGTTATTTTTTGTTTCCATGTTTTACATGTTGTCTGTTTTTGTCCTGTTCTTGTTGGTGTTTACTGATTTTGTCTCGGACTTTTGACATTCGGATACCCCATTGGTACCTCTGCTTCTTGACAAATTTATTATGAAAATCAATGTAAAATTTCTTATTCATCAGAAATCAAATTTTGTTGTTTGCCTAACCCATTAAAAATACTTTCACAGAAACTTACCCAGATAACATAGGTAGAAATCCTCCAAGGAAAAAAGCCAGAAACTGACACTTGGATTTGTCATCAAGGAATATGGAACCCTGGAGAGAGGCTAGCTGGGATATACACTGTAGACAATGGTTAGCCATGTCTGAATTGTGGCGTACCCTTTTGTAGATCTGAAAATAGATATATTTGGTAATTTCATTAAATCTTAGGCCAATTTAAAAAATATTCTTGATTTCGTGCTTCCCCAATTTTCACAGCTGCCTGAAATGATATGTTTTGATTTTTGCCAAATTATGTTCATTTATGATCAATTGCCTTTAAAATGAGTTTTGCAATAACTTGTCTATCCCCCCACCACTGATTTTTTTTTTTCGACAGCCATTGCTTTTTACATGAAGGAACTTACATTGAAGAACAGTTGTAAAACAGATTTATCCAGCAATGAGTCTCTCCAGTTCTCATTTGGTTTTAAGGCTACATTCTAATTCATCTCAAATGAACCAATGTGTCGTCGGTCTATTTTTATGTTAAGGAAACATTCAAATTTACATAAAGTAAGTTATTATTATTTTTAGAAAATCTGTCAAAGTAAAAAAAGCATGATTTTGTTAAACAAGAAGTCAGTGAGGGACAGACCTGAAATCGAATCTCATGTTAATGGACTCTGATGCTGTATATCAAATATCAAAAAGTGTGATAAGTGGGTGCTGAGAAAACTTGTACAATACTTTCTCCATCCACCCACCATCCGCCATTTAATGACCCAGATTTTTTCACTCAAAATGGTGTTGTAAGAATACATCCGTCTTGTATGAGCTGTAAATTTTTGTTGGGTGTTGAAATACATGTATCCATTTCTCAAGTCATTTTTTAAACTACTCAATTCAGGATTTTGGTTTTTGTGTGCTTTTTTAATAAAATCAATTCAACTTCTAAATGTTTGAAGGTTTTTGTTAATGTGGTTGGATAAAATAAAAATTCTTTTAAAGCTTAATATATATCTCACAAGTTTTTCATATCTCATTTACTTTTATGAACCTTGAATATGTAACCATTATTTAATCAAAAGATTTATGATTCAAACTATATTTCATGTAAGGATACAGATTTTAGGTGTGAATTCCGAGAAGAAACATGCTCAGAAAAAGACAGTAGCCTGTTCAGTACAGCAGTTGCCTCCCTTGTCAGAGGTTGTGGTTGTTTCGCCAACTCATTCATAACTTGTAAAGCAACCTGGAAAACTCTCTAGATCTTTTGCCTGTAAAAATATGTTATTATGACAAATTAACAAGTTATTGAAAAGTAATCAAGCAAGTTGGTATAAGCTAATTAAATTTGGTAAAATTTCACTATTTTCAGTCACAAAGATTGTGTGAAAGTTTCATGAAAATCCATTTAGGAGTTTAGGAGGAGTTAGGGATAAGAGATTGGCCCCCCTTGTAGTTGAATGGCGATGTCCATGTTTTGGTATGGGAAACCACAAAAATCTAAGTCAAAAATGGCTGTAATCAGGAAGTATGGTAAGCAACATACCTGAAATCGTATCCCACATATTATGGGACCCCACCCTGATGCTGTGTATCAAATATCAAGTGGCTGTGATTAGTAGTTGCTGAGATAACTGTTACGAAATTTCTTCCCTGCCTGTACGCCGCCCACCGCCCACCAACTGCCCGACATTCACCATGTCATAACCCGATTTTTCACTCCGTGAAATCCAGCCAAAAAACAATCTGATCAAATTCTAAAATAGGAGGTGCATATCTTAATAAGTTACAACGATTGTGTGAAAGTTTCATGAAAACCCGTTGAGGGGTTTAAGAGTTGCAGATAAAAGATGAGTATCTTGAAGTGTTAAGGAAAAGCTGAAAAATGGACACCCCAATCACTATATACTCCCTTCTCTTCAAGCTGGGGGTATATAACAAAAATAAGCATATAATGTAAGTAAAAGGTGATATTTCCTAAACCTTAACATTCACTCAATAAATTGCACATAGCCATTGCCCCATGAACTTACCCAATATATATTTGCAGATATACAAGGTAGTTTTGTTTTTCTGAATTCAAGAATGATATGCTCTGCTGCAACTCTCTGCTCAGGTGTCACAATGTTTGGAGCTGCCTAAAATAAGATAAAAAATATATAAAATTGTGACCAATTTCTGATCTGACTGTCATAGAATTGTTGTAAAGGTTCAGGAAAAAGTGTTTTGAAGTTCAGCGACGGAATGCTTCTTTAACTGGCATTTTGTTGAATGAATTCATATCACAACCCGATTGGACACATTGAATTGGAAATTAGCAGCGCAACTGGTGTTAGATAGCAGGCAGGAACTGCTCACCTGAGTTTATACTTAATTGTTACGACTTGAGTTTGTGTTGTTGATTTCTGTTCGGCTGATTTTGTGTTTCCTCCTGCTGTTCTTGTTCTTGTTGACAGGTTTTGTCCTTACCATTTTTGACTTTTGACACTTGAATGCCGCATTAGTGCCTCTGCTTCTTAATCAGTTTTAAAAGCTTTTTTATTCAAATGCTAAATGTAAACACATTTAACATGTTTACTTAAATTAATCTTTTCCTGTAATTGTCAATGCATTTTTTTTGGTGATTCATTGCAGCAGCAATATGTTCAAAGAATATTAATTTTAAGTAGACAGATCATTAAATTTTCTTAATCAAAACATTGGATGTGTTTAGCTTAAAAAGTTACAAAATCTTGTAGTCTACAAAGCATGCTCCCAGAATATACTGTACCTTGTTTTTTTATGCATCAAGCAGCAACTTCCATGACTTCTTTAATGACTCATGGCTCAGGAGGACTTCAAATCACTGGCTTTTTCAGTTCTATTCTTTTTTTTTATTAATGTTTATTTTCATGTATACCGTTCTTTACTTTAGTTGTTTAACAGATTTAAAGAAAATATCAATAGCTGTACAGGAGAGCAAAATAGAAAAATCAAAACTTTTTTTCACAATTTTTCTAAATGATTTTTGGTTAACAAGATCAACAGGCACAAAAAAGGAAGATAAAAAAACAAGACAGGCAGGTTTTGGCCATTTAATTCACCATTTACATCTAAAAACAATTAAAAGGGAGAATATGTGTGAAATTAATTTCTCCAGTGTGAAAATACCTCTTTTTGTTTTTCTTTTAAACATGAAGTTTTGTTGCTACCATTATTAATCAAAACAAATTTATACTAGTCTAATGCTTAAGGGTGTGAGATGTTTTGATCATCCTTTCAGCCTTACAAATTAGGATTTGAGATTTACTTGCCTTGAATCATTTTGTCTTAATTTTTTTCCTATTTATTCCAATACAAAATTCCACCACATTTTGGTGGCACAAACATATTTTTATTGGCCAGTGCTAATTTCACACACTGTAATCAGACCTTTCTAAAATTTAACTATCAACTGCATCACAATTTTCATAGTATTATAAACCTTTGTATTAGAAAAAAGACAGATTATAGCTTTCTAGCATTGCATTATTTATTTGTATAAAATATTACATCCATTAACATATCAAAAATAAATCTTTAATTGCAAGTGACAATACTTCCAAATTGCACTAAAATGTGAAATAAACAAATACAAAATGTGAAAACAGTTAGTATACAGGTTTCATGTACATGTAAAGGTGTATTCCTTAGCCAAGGCAAAAACAAAAATAGTAGAGTGCCTGGCAATGAAAAAGCAGACCATGAAACAGGATAGTTAAACTAAAAATTAGTGTTTACATTATGACAAGTGTTGCATTTTGTTCATGCATAAATTCAGCATTTCAAATTAAACTTACACATTAAGGCATTAATGTACAGATGTATGATTTAACTTATTAGCCAATAGCTACAACATTACATGTTTGGATAGGAAACTATTTTTTCTCTCCTTAGTTTCATAATTTATGTAAAAACAAGTGTGGCCACTAAAAGTATGTCTCGCCTGCCGGCACCATCACTTAATTCAACTACCTGAGCTTTCATTTCTTGATATAAACACAAAAAATCCTATATACCCAATATCAGATGCCTAGCTATTATACTTTTCAAGCAATTCATTGTCCACACAAGTATTACAAAAACTTTTCTGCCTGAAAAAAAACAACCTAAGTTCACAGAGCGTAAATGTTCAGCTCATTTAGCTCTAAAAAAATGGGGTCATGGTCACATGGCATGGTGACATGTGCGTAGACCGTAATCTAAACTGTCTGTATACCCAATATCAGATGTCTAGCTATTATAGCGAGTATAGCTCGCAAGCGGGCACGAAGTGCCCGCTCGAGCGGAGAGCTCTACGGTATTTGTTTCCGCGAGAAATTTGCTAATGCTGATTTAGATTTTTTATGGTCCGGAAAGGGTTTTTATTTTTACAGGGCCGGAGTGAATGTTAAAATAATTTATAAGAAAAGAAATAATGCTTGAAAAAATTATAAATTATTGCGCTTTTAACAAGAAAATAATATTCTTAAAATAATAAATACACATAAGCTGCTCGTTTCGTCTTGGTTATATGCACGTACGAAACTAACGTGTCTCGAAGCTTAATCGCCCCATACCATCTCGCCCCAAAATAAGCAAATGGAAATATTGGAAATTAAATGATAGCGATAGCCCTGAATGTCGACATTCCGAAAAAGACCAGAACAAAACTAGCAGATAAAAGAGGAAAACCCAACAAAAATGATGTAAAATGCACCATTTGATTGCATTGATTATGATCATCATTATATAAACAAAACATAGTCCCTTTTAGCTATGCTCGCATTTAGGCAATGCCTACTCCATATTACTTTTCCAGTGAATCATCGTCTACAAGTCTTACAAAAAAGTTTTGGCTTGAAGTTCACAGAGTCACTGGAGTGTGAATATGGGGTCAAGGTCACATGGCATGGTGACAGTTGCATAGACCATAACCTGAACTGTCTGTAAACCCAATATCAGATAGAAAATAATGAAATGTGGAATAAGTGTACGCGACACAACCCACAATTAAATGGCAATTTAGAAAAACCACAATGGACAACCGCCAGCATCCTTCAACGAGGCCATTTGGCACTGCTTGCGGTTCTGCAATTGGCCCATGGTCTAAATAAAATGCATATCATTCAAATCCAGCCCTGAAATAGTCACACGACACAGATAGACCCCCTTCTTAAACAAGGAACAGAAAACATCAAAAAGACAAGAACAAACGAAAGCCTAGCTATTATACTTTTGCAGCAATTCATTGTCCACAAAAGTCTTACAAAAAAGTTTATTTTCCTGAAAAAAGACCTAAGTTCACGAGGTCACTGGAGCGTGAAAATGGGGTCAGGGTCACATGGCATGGTGATATGTGCGTAGACCATAGCCTGAACTGTCTGTATACCAAATATCAGATGCCTAGCTATTATACTTTTCCAGCTATTCATCGTCCACAAAAGTCTTACAAAAAAGTTTACAGCCTGAAAAAAGACCTAAGTTCACAGAATCACTGGAGCGTGAAAATGGGGCCAGGGTCACAAGGCATGGTGACAGTTGCATAGACCATAACCTGAACTGTCTGCATACCAAACATGAGATGCCTAGCTATTATACTTTTTAAGCAATTCATTGTCCACAAAAGTCTTACAAAAATGTTTACGCCGCCGTCGGAAAGTTATACCTACATGTATGTCTCGCCTTCCGCGACTATTCGTCGCAGGCGAGACAAAAAATGGGTTAACATTGAACAAACTTTGCCTGAAAGTTACAAGTCATGGACTTAACCACATGCTAGTGCTTCCAATAAGGTCATGATAAAAAAAAGGACCTCTCTTCCTGAATAAATACAATAAATAAAATAAATCATGATTGATAATTGTTTGATAACAAATGAGTTAATATGGTTTTACAGGTGAGAAAATAGGTGTGATTTAAGGGAATGGGAATGTGTGTTGGCGTTGAATGCACTTTTTGATGCACCTGGGCTGTCAGTTTCAATGGTGAAGGAAACTAGAGTGCCCAAAAGAAAGTAAGAGTAAGGTGAGAACTTATTGGTCTTGTAATTAATTTTGTTGCCATTATGAAATTAATTGATTAAAAAATCACTACCATGAATCCTTTAATGTTCACAAAAATTCCAAACTATTCTCTAACCCATGTTTGAAAAAAAAACACCTTAATAAATATAAGTTTATGCACAACTTGTTATTTTGTACTTCATGTCAATATTCATCAAGCAGTTTAGGAAAAGTTGTGCTTACAAGAAATATAAACAGATGGATAAAAAGACACACACACACAAAACAAGGGTATTCCCATAAGCACCTCCCATTAATTTATGCAGTGTTGAAAAAGAATTTTATATATGTATGTCATATATTCTATATAGATCTTCATATTCCTATCCCACCTACTGACCAAATAAGAATAATTCCATACTTAGTCAAGAAGATGTGTTAAAAGCATTACTATTGAGTGTAATGTCATGACTGCTTTCTAAGTTTTCATACTTCACAAAAGTACTGTAAACATACTTATTTTCGTGAGGTATTTATTTTCACAGATTTCGAGGCCTAGCATTTTTCGCGAAATTAAATACCCAGGAAATGAAATAAATTGTATAAAATGAAAAGAATGATGAGCAGAATTCGTGAAATTAAGTACCCGCAAACTTAAGAGGAATCGTAAAATCGTGAAAATAAGTGCCAGCGAAAATATGTACATTTACAGTATATAGGTTAACATTGAAAAAAGCAATGATTGGGCAAGATCAGTAACTACCTTAATTTATGTTTTGGCAGAATTTAAACATAACACAGGGACCAGTCCAGAGACTTTTAAAATGTGGGGGTTACACTCAGAATACAAGATGAAAGGGTTTGGGGGGTTTCAGGTCAATTTTGGCAGCAAAACACACTAGAAAATTACAAAGCATTTCATTGAAAGGGGGAATCTAACCCCTGAGGGGGCTCTCATACATGTGACGGATCCGTCATGACAAAGCTGGAGATTTTGATTTTTTTGGCTGGAGATTGGACAAAAAAGCGGGAGATTTTCAACACTCATTAAAATTGCATTTCAATGTCAATTGTAGGCACAAGCGTGTGCCAAATAGACATGGCTTCACTGATTAATCTCAAACTGTTTATACAATCATCAGGTCAATCATGGCAACAAACCTTCAATCAACACATTTACCTGTTAAATTAACGTCTACCTAATTGACAAACCCCTAAAACAACGGAAATGTTTTATGATTAACCAATTAAAATGTCTATAAAACTAAAATTTTGTCATGTCTTGAAAAAGCGGGAGATTACACAAAAAGTCGGGAGAACGGGAGATGGAAAAAAAAGTCGGGAGATTTTGTCTCCCGGCGGGAGAATCACATGTATGGGCTCTGACTTTGCCACTACATGTATAATCTTGGTAGGATTGCACAGAAATTTTTCAGAAATGCATAACTGACCATTTGTATTTGAATTACAATGTATATAGAATTTAAATTGGAATGTGAGTCAGGACCTTAGGCATAACTCTTCTGACCTCTGAAGGGCTAATTCAAAATTTTTGGACTTTTGATATTCGGATACCCCATTGGTACCTCTGCTTCTTTCATGAATGCATGCATGGTAATGTAAAAACACAAAAATTAAAGTATTGTGGATTGCAGAAATTATACCAATTTTATACTTAAAGTTACAAACAATAAATAAAACTTATGCTAATGCTTGAAAAATATCTGGTACCCTGCAAATGGTTCACAAAACACAACCAAGATAATCAAACACATTGATTTGGTTCAGGCATTGACCTAAATACACACAGGTCTTTGGTTCAGGTAAAACATTATATCAATGTATAATCTTTCTTTCAACCATTTAATAGCCATACACCACTTGAATTTGAGCAATCTACCACTGAAATATGTCTTTTACTCATTTGACACACAGAAACCCTCGTACATTGATCATAAACTCATTAAAGTTCTCCATGAATTTGACTTTACTGTCCCTGTTGATGGTCATATTGAGTGAGGCTGGGGTGAGGTTGTTAAATGCCTCTAACATTCTCTGTTTGTAAGCAGGGTCTGTTTGAGTCTCTAACAACTGATTGACACATTCTCTGTCCCTTACCAAAAAGAGCTAACATAATGCACATGTGATGCTCACGTTAGATCTCACGTTAGAAACTAACATAATTGTACGCGAGGTTTTTAACATGCAAATTAGGTGAGCATTTTATGAGCAAAAAAAATTGCACGCGTGAAACTCACCTAATTTGCATGTTAAAAACCTCGCGTGCAAAATGCTCACGTGAGCTTTGATTTCACGTGTGCATTTTATCGAATAAACTGTACCATGTTAGAATTTTGGCTAACATAATGCACATGTGAAATTTAAAAACTTGTTATTATACAAAGTCAAATTCAAATTCTTTTTACATGACTCATACTAGCTCTGCCGGGTCCAATACATGTATATATGCATGACTTAAATTCTTCATTAGCAAGTGAAAACACAGATTAAATGAAATTTCCCATAAATATATATATTTTTTTATAAAAATATTTAAACATGCAAATTAAGATTTTGTAAATGGATGATGATCATTTATGAACAATTAAAGATAATATTTATAAGTTCATTGTGTGTTATGTAAATGTGTAAATATTAAAAAAGCATCATCAAAGCATGCACACAAATGATGTTTTTCTTTAATTTAAATAATCTTAAGTGTAATTTTTACAATCTGTTAGAGAATCATCTACTTTAAAACAATTATAATTATGAGAATTAAGCTTTGATAAACATTAAATCAAATTACTTGATGAAATCTGGTGACTGAAATATGTATATTTTATAAAGATATAAAGATAAGACTTACTAACAATGTAACAATAAGCAATAATTTTAACCTATTCCATTTCAAAATTTCACTAAAGCAGCACTTATTTTTCTTGAATTCTTTGCTCCCTCCAAAATCTTCTTCAAATTTGAAATTGCAGGAAGTACAAATGTATTTGACTGAGCATGCCTATTCCAAAATCTCATGTGTGCATTATGTGAGCTTTCTATATTTATAGTTCTGAGAAAACAAAGAAAATTCCTAAGTACAAATCTAACATAAAACTAACATGCAAGACAAATGCTCATCTGATTTGAAATTTCACACGTGAGCTTTTTGGTAGAAATTTATCTGCACATCTGAACTACCAAAATGCTCACATTGGCAATCTTATTTGCATACAGATCTAACTTGCATCACATGAGATTCTCGTGTGCAGCAAGTGTGCTTATGTTAGCAGTTTCTGTACGGGGTATTCATCCTGATTAAAAAAAGAAAAGATATATTGTTAACACAAATACAAGTTTTCTTAATCTTTTAAATTATTAAAAAAATGTGTTCTGTGTTTAAATATCATGATAAGTGCATGCTTATGTTGCACTTTGGTAAATGAGCTTGTCTAAAAAAAATCTTAAATTTCATTAATTATGAGACTTGGTAAACATACAATTTATAATTTTTTTAAAGTTGCTAGTCCACTTTTTAGATTTAATAAGGTAATTTCAAAATGGTTTGAAAATATCTAAAAATCTTTTGCCAGCTTCTTAAAGAACCAGGAATAAGGTTTTGGTCCTTATTTGTGTTCAATTAAGATTTTTTGGTATCATTGTTCTTTGCTCTTCTATTCCTATTCATATGATGTTTGACATTTTCTATCTTCTGGCAAGAGCATCTCTGATGAGTCTTCAATAGACTAACATCCCAGCTCCTTTGTTCTAACAGGGGTGATTTATCTGAGCCGGATCATCCCTCAGAATATCCTGTTCTACTTTTCAACCTTATTATTCCTTTTCTTTTGTTTTTCAAAGAACATTTTTTGAGAAATGTTCACTAAGTTGAACATAGGAAAATTGTAAAATCAACATCAAAGTTTTTTTTGAAGATTGAAAAATAACGTAGTTTCCACTGGGTTTGAACGAGGGATCTCATCTTTCTAAGTCTTCTTTCATATCAATTAGACCATGAAACCGATGGAAAATCTTTGTTAAAAAATTTAAATAAAGAATATCAAGGGGCCCAATTAGGATACTCTAAAATATATATTATAAAATTGTTTTTTATTGACAGAATGTATTCTAATGTTTGAATTTAAATTTTATATGACATATTTTAAAGGCTGGGATGTAAAATAGTTAGTACATTCAGACTTGGTGTGTCAGTAAGATGACCCACTCCGGCCTCCAGCCGTGGGGGTGATCTTTTACTGACACACCGCGTCCTTGTGTAATAACTATTACATAACATGGATCAACAAAGCAGAAGTCTGTGTTATATTGAAAAGAACATAAAACATAATGTAAGTATAATGTACTGCAACTATATTTTAAGTGTGACGAATTACGTAACTGAATCATTTATCATTTTTGGGTAATACAGTTGGTTAACCACTTGGGTGCCATTTATGGACTCTTACCTGATAGCAGCATATCAAACAAAACAAACAAGAACTGGCAGAGTCTAGAAGTTCCATGTTGAATGTTTCTATCAACAACATGTTAAATACATACTGAAACGAAAATAGATGTTAAACATTTAATTGAATATTATGTGATTTGCTGCCACACTGACATAGCTCATTAGGTCCTTTTACTATTTATCTGATTTAGAAAATTTTATTGAAGAACCATTTCGAGTTATAAAACTGCAGCTAACACTGATCAAACTCATATTAAAAGTTACCTAATTGGAAAAATATTTCTTAAATTTTATCATGACTCTCAAATGGTTGTACCCTTGTTGCCAATTTAGTTTTATTGGAATCTGCTTTGGTATTTTGTACTTTCAAAATTTGTGACCTTGACTTTTGACCCCTAACTAATTAATCTGCTTTAATACTTTGTATTTTATAAACTTGTAACCTTGATCTTTGACCTCTAACTGAGTTACTGGCTTAAATACTTTGATTTTATAAATTTGTGAAATTGAAGTTTGACCCATTCATCATGTTCATAGCTAACTAATTTACCTAAAAAATAACAGTAAACTTCTACATAGACGATATTGAGATGTGGAATAAGTGTAGGCACCACAACAAACATAAACAAACATCAATTTAAAAAATTACAACGGAAAACAGCAAGCAGTCTTCAACATGACCATAGGTCACTGCTTACCGTCTTGCATTGGCCAAGACTTATAATACAATACAAAAATACATGTTTATCATTACATGTTCCTTGTTGTTTTTCATGTCTTTACAACAAACAAGTGTCAGATATCATACAGAGTGTATCTATGCCATGGTATGACAAATCTCTTTGAAATTAAAGCCAGGATCATTTTCAATTAAATCACTGTTGTCTTTGATGCTTAGCCATGAATGAGCTAAATTAATTAAGGCTTGCTTAAATAAAGCCAATGATCAAAGAAGAAATAGGCTAAGCCATTGAGTCTTTTGATGAAACTAATATGAAACCTTGAAAACTGAATAACAATGACTACAGAATATGCACTGCATTAGTTTATCATAGTAAGGACACAGAGCTCAGCCAGTATTGACCATATACATCATTTATTTAAAATAAAATTAATAATAGTACTTCTCTAAATAAAACAGGGACTTCCTATTATCGATTATAAACTTACCTGTAAAAAAATTACAGGCAACTGTTTAAACTAAACTATATATATATATTTCTTCTATATTAATTATAACATTCACTATTCATTAGATATGAAAACAAACAGGGCTATTTTTATACACCCTTTCAGGTCATTTGCATGAGGTATAAAGATATAGTACCACTGTCAGATCCTGAAATTTTGTTAAGGGATTAAGATGGGCAAAACTGAACAAAGAGAGTGAAGACCTTGTAATGCTTTAGTGATTGCCTATACATTTAGTCATTTTATAAGGAGAGCAGGTCACCACCTTTCATCTGCCAGAGTATAATGTCATTTCTGGTAATGGTTAAAATTATAAGGGGCACTCCCTGACCCTTTAATTCTGGGACTGATTACCCGTTATGTCTGGTAATAGTGCTGTGATCATTCCAACAACTTTACAACTATACCTTCATGAAATGTCTATTACATTGGTAAAGCCTGCTTGTTGGTTGGTTAGTCTGACGTATATGTGTGGAGCAAAGGGGAAAAGGGGGGATAACATTCATGCTATCATACACTTACCTTCATGAAGTGTCTATTACATTGGTAAAGCCTGCTTGTTGGTTGGTTAGTCTGACGTATATGTGTGGAGCAAAGGGGAAAAGGGGGGATAACATTCAAACTACCATACACTTACTTTCATGAAGTGCCTATTACATTGGTAAAGCCTGCTAGTTGACTGGTTTGTCTGACCTATATGTGTGGACATGAATGTTAAGATTTCTAAACATAGTGATGTTGTATCACTGCCATATCTGGTAATGGTTAAGGACATTTCTAATTCAAACATTCAAATCATTACTTTTTATATCAATTTCAATTACCCTGGTAGATGTGCACTGGGCAGATGAAATTTATACATCATTTTTATCAGGTCCCAAAAGAGGTAGTCAAAATTATTGGTTTAGAAAACCAGTTCAACACCATTAATCCCATCCCATAAGGACACTGTGGATTCATTTATTTTTGTGCCCTCCCTTCAAAAAAGACATTTAATTGGATTTTTAATTCATAAATATTATATACTCATATAAAAATCTTTATTTTGATTTGCTTAGAGGTTTTCACGTGACATGTGATATTTCGCTGGGTCAACCGGTAATCGTTGGGTCGCATGGTAAGGTCATCCTCTCGTGAGAATTTGCACGTGGCCCCACGATTTTTCTTCAATATTGTTTCGGTTGTATTTTGTCCCTTTAAAAAAAGGTTAAAATGCCCGAAATATGTTTAGAATTTTAAATTAAATTGTTTCATAAAAATATTCGATATAATATAACAGTTATCACCCTAGATGATATGTGACCCGGCATTTCTTTCCCCTCGAAAAGTAAGGTCACCCTCGGGGCAAGCCCTCGTGTGACCTTACTTTCTCGGGGAAAGAAACCACGGGGTCACACACCAACTAGGGTGATAATTGTATATTAGCACATGTTCCTAGAAGGAACCAATACAATGTATATGAAATTTACATTTTGTTGGATTTTCATTGCTGACTTTTGCCCACAACTATAATGCAACAACAATATAGGAATTGAAATCTAAAGTGTCTTTTCAAGTAGGAATTCAATAGTCAATATTCATACTACAAAATCATTCAATAATACATGTATTATAGTAGGTAGAACATTGGTCATTGTACTTTATTCAACTCATTCTAATATAGACTACAACAAATAATAAAATCATTAGGCACAGCGCGCGCCTTGTACTCGAACAATGGTAATATACATATAGACGTCAAAACTGTCAGAGTGCTATCAACTCCAACGTCACCATAAGTCAATGCTAGCTATAAATATCAGTACTTTGAAATGTCGTTAGAAAGCATTATTTGCCATAAGGCATGCACCTAACACAGAGTTTTCAATACTGAAATAATTTAAATATTTTGAGGTCTATTTAAGAATATGAAAGGCCATACCCCTTGCTTCAATAGTGGCTATAGTCCACAAAATCTCAATCTGATATAAAATTTTACAATATGGGGTGTGTATCTAAATTATGTAACAATAAAGTAAACAGACAATACAGAAAACAGCATCATATGCCATTATATATTCATAAAGTTTTGGGGGTAATATAAAAACTGTGTGAAAGTTTCATGAAATTTTTTTGAGTTCAACTCAGTTGATGGGGATTTTTGGATCAGAGATGGTTTTCCTGAGGCGATGCTTTGACACCTGTATCCTTGTATAACAGCTCCTTTTATAAGCAGGGGTTTAAAACATATCAGAAGCCCATACCCACAAAAATGAGTAAAATTGTGATTTATTTTTTATGTAAAATAAAATATTCTAAAATGCTAGTGTCTCAACTCCTCAACTGATCTTTGAAGATGAAGTCACATCTGTTTGTCTCATTTTTTAATATTAGATAATTAAAAATGATAGCAGCATTAGTTATGTGTAAAGTTCACTTAGTTCAATACGCTTTCATGTTAATACCCTGTACATACATTTACCTTTAGCCTATTTATCCAATATCAATGCAACAATAGCTCCTTAGGAAAACTTATAATGGTCAATGTATATAAGTAAATCTATGTATTTTCATTATCTACTGTAAAAGGAGATGTTTGAATATATAAAACATGACGATAAACACAAGTGAAAAACCAATAATTCTTTTGAGCTAACAATAACAATTCATGAAAAAAAAGCTACGCCGAGCGCAGCATGATACGACCGCAACAAGTTGAACCCTGTATGTTGGAGGCCCAATATGGATAGTCCATTGCTTTGGTCACATAAAGCCAATGGTGGACTTACAAAGCTTTTTGACACATGCATCCTACATGGGACTTAAAAATGCATTTTTGACACATATATGTTTGCATGAACATCTAATACAAAAAGCCTTATTTATATACATGTATTAATTTACAATTTTGGCCCTTTAACCCCTAATATCTCAAAAATTGGTACAAGATTTTGCAAATCCAATTGAAAATTAAGGCAGAAATTTTCACAAGGAATCCAATGAAAAAAAGATTTTGAAAATCGGACATTTACAAATAAAAAAGTTGATTTTATGGGCGTAGCCTGTCTTTAGCCCCCTATAGAAATGTAATGGTGAAAAACATATCAAAATCATTGACACATTTACTTAGTAGACAGAATTTACTAATAAGTTCAATCAAAAAAGAATTTTCAAATCAAATGAATAAAAATCTGTCAAAGTCAAAAATGGCAGGATTTCGCTAAACAGGAAGTAGTTGAGCGACAGACCTAAAATGGAATCCCATGTTATGGGATCCCACCCTGATGCTATATGCCAAATATCAAGCGGCTATGATTAGTAGTTGCTAAGAAAACTGTTACGGAATTTTTTTCCCCGCCTGCTCACCCGCCCGACATTCACCATTTCATAACCCGGATTTTTCACTCCGTGAAATCCGGTCAATAAACATTCTACAACAGTTTTGTTAGTACACCTGTTTGAGCCCTTTTTGGCCCTTCTTTCTAAAACAGTTGGGACCAAAACCAACATTCCTTTAATAGTGGATATAATCATCATATTAAAACTTCATAACAAGTGGCAGGCCCTCTGCAATTTAATTTTTAGTATAAAACTATTTGCCTTAACAAACTTTTAAAAATGGCATTTTTAGCCCCTTTGACCCCTAATTTTTCAGTAAGAGATATTGCAAATCTGATTGAAAAACACAGGCAGGGATTTTCACAAGGATTCCAATGAAAAACAATTTTGAAAATCGGACCACAAATAAAAAAGTCAATTTTTTGGGTGTGGCCCCTTTTTGACCCCCAGTAGCAATGTAACAGCGCAATATATATCAAAACCATTGACACATTTTGTTGATAATAAACATTCTACAACAGTTTTGTCAATACACCCTGTAAGAGCCATGTATGTACAGCTCTTTTTTATTTTTAACTTTGTAACATTGTAATTTTTAACTTTTTTCATAACGTCAAATCCGTTTTCCATTGTCGTATTATTACGTCCTCTTTAGCAACGTCTTGTATGGGCGCTTTGAGTACAAACAAGAACAGACGTTTTTATTATAGAGAGGAACTATTTATTATTTAGGGAAAGGCCAAAAAATCGGTATTTATGTATTTATTGTTGTTATGTTAGATTATGATTATATTTTTACCAGACTGTATATTAAATTTATTTAATTTCGAAGTTTTAACATGAACAAAACTAGACTTTATATTTTTATTTGATTGTACAAAGGTTTATGGATAACTATTTCTGTTTGAAATCTAAATCTGTATGTATTGTTAATCTGTTTATAAGAATTTGTTATATTGGTTCTATAATTTGTGAATATTTGTATTTTTCAGAGAATCGCTAACATTACGCTAACATTACGCTACCATTACGCTACCATTTATGCCCATGTTGGATTGTATTGAATAAAACATTTATTAATTGAAAGCGCATACTCCCAAATACGATACCAAACATCATATCAAAATTTCATAACATTCGGTCAACATTTACTCAAGTTATCACACGGAAACCAAAGTGTCCACAGACGACGACAACAACGACGACATTGCCATAACATAATACGATCGCAAAAATTTTGCAGTCTTATAAAAACTAAAACCTATTAAATCATATTACACCAACAAAAAATTCAGAGTCTTAAAATACTGGACACCCATACTTTATCTTCCACCATAAAAGCTTAAATTGTGATTTTTTTCTAACGTAAAAATCCTAAAGTGAAAATGTCTTGTAGTTTAATTTAAACTTTAATTAAAGATTGTCTCCCCACGTTTCCTCAAAAAGTTCTAAGTTCAAAGGGCCATAACTCCCCCAAATATTTGAGGATCAAAATTTCCTGGTAATATGCACAACTACATATGATGTCCTTCCTATATCCCAAGTTACATTGAATTCAATTTAGTAGTTTCAGAGGAGTGCTGACAAGATGATAAATGATGATTTTCAGCAAATTTCTAAGTTCAAAGGGCCATAACTCCCACAAAAAATTGAGGACCAAAATTTCCTGGTAATATGCACAACTACATATGGTGTCCATCCTATATACCAAGTTTTGTTGAATTTGGTTCAGCAGTTTCAAAGGAGTTGCGCTGACAAACTTTGTGACGGACAGACGGATGGATGGACACGACAAAAACAATATGTCTCTCCACAAAAGTGGGGGGGAGACATAATTATACTGGATTGGAAAAGAAGCTTTAAGCTTTTTGCTAGTCCCTCTTGCTTTCTTTAAATCTCATTTTTTTTATTTTTCTTATTTAAGATAATCAAATAATGATAGCAGCATAAGTTGAAAGTTCAAATGGTTCATTACAATTCATATAATCTTACATGTACATGCATTCAGCTAATAGCCTTCTTATCTAATATCAGTGTAAATATAGCTCGTTAGAAAAAAACTTGTAACATGATGATGAACACAACGGCTTTTGTTTCAAGAACAAAACCAATAACTCTATCAAACCAACAATAAAAAATTGTGAAAACAAAGAATAAAATCCATTAAATCATATTAAACCAACACAGGCTGAATCTAAAACACCTGCCATAACAATTATGCAATAATCTACCTGTCATTGGTAATTATGATCAAAAGGATACGAAGATAAGCCTATCTCTATAGAGGCTGCTACCGATTTAAGGAGATCTTCCGGCAGATTTTCAAACTTAGCCGCATCACACTCGGCTAATAAGGATAATAGCTTAAAATACTGAGAACAGAGATTGGGAAACTGAAAAATAAAATTAATTATTATGGGTAAATGTGTCTTATTGATATATATAATTGCATGTGATTTCTTAATTATGTAAAGTACACTCTCCAATGGCGACCAGCAACATGAAGACAATACATAGAATACATAAGAAAAATGATTATTTTGTAATATTTTACATGCATGCCAGGAGCACACATATACGTCAAAACTCTTGCTCTTCAACACAAAAATGGGCCAAAGACAGAAATGGCCGGATTTTGTTTAACAGGAAGTAGACAAGCAACAGATATGAAATCAAATCCCACGTTATGGGACCCCACCCTGATGCTGTATACCAAATATCAAATGGCTGTGATAAGCAGTTGCTGAGAAAACTGTTATGAAAATTTTCTACTTGACCATTAATGTCAAAAATGAACTAAGTTGGTAAACAGGTAGTAGGTGAGCGACAGACCTGAAATCAAAATCCCATGTTATGGGATAGTAGTTGCTGAGAATTTAAAACTGTTACGAAAATTTTCTATTATTGAACATTAATGTTAACAAGATTGCTATGCGTAGCCATGTGTCCCCCGCCGCAACATGAAAGTTGTGTGGTATGTAAATTCGAGCAATATATTCTCTCAAATTATTATAGAGTACCTTTTGCTCTATCAGCCTACAAAATTTCAGAACCCTGTGCACCTAGGTAACTGAGATATTGAATGTCCTATATTTTGACCTTTCTTCCCCATTTCCATGGAAACGCAGCCATTTTGAAAATTTCAAATATGGGATGATCACCTACTAATAGTACCCTATCAGTTTGTAAAGTTTCAGCAACATCCGTTCAGTTGTGTCCGAGGAGTTGCACCCACAAAAATCGTGACGGACGGAAACCATTACTAGGTCCCTCCAACGCGTTGAGGCGGGGGACAAAAAATTAACTTAGTCAGTTAACAGGAAGTAGGTGAGCAACAGACATGAAATTGAATACCACCTTATGGGAGCCCATGCTGATGCTGCATATCAAATATCAAGAAGCTGTGAATAGTTGCTAATGAGAAAACTGTTACGAAAGTATTTCCATGCCCGCCATTCACCATTTTATAACCCAGATTTTCACTAGTAATCTGGCCAAAAATGACCCTGTTTTAATCTATATAGAATATATGGACAGATGGACAGACAGGGGAATTCTTATATACCAAACCAAATTTTTTTTGTGGAAGGGTGTAGGGGTACTGTATAAATTCATATAAAACCAAATCTTTAACAAATCAGAACTCATGAATGTATAAAGGTGTTCTACCCAAAAAGGGCTACAACATCTGCCCTTAAATGTGCCCATTCAGAGTATATATACAACCAACCTTTAATAAATCAGAGCTCATGAGAGGTATAATGGTGTTCAGTCCATACAGAGCTACATCAGCTGCTTTTATATGTTCCGTTTCAGGGTTAATATTCTCATCTGAAATTAAAACATTATTTTAAAATGCTATTAGCTAAAACTTTTATTGTTCAAACAAGAATGTGTCCAAAAGACATAATGCCCTATCTCTTAACATTTGGGACAGACAGACAACTGGACCCAAACACTAAAGCCCCCCTACTTTCGTAGATGGGGCATAAAAAATTTTGCATTATATATAATATAGAGAAATAAGGCTGTCCTATCCTACTGTGCAAAACAGTTGAACCAGTGTCACCCTCTTCAAATTCTTTGCTGAAAATGGCTATTAGTTCAGAAGTCAAAATGTTATATTGCATTCAACTTAACAATTTATATAATTCATAATTATTAACAAAAACATGTCAAAAAGACATAATACACCATCTCACACTTCAACCTGAAGTAACTAATTTTGGCAGACAGACGAATGGATAAATTGCAGCAAACATTCCTAGGTGGGGCATAAAAAATGGGACAAAAAGTTAAACATAACATAACCTACATACCATCCTCTCCAAAATCAAAGAAATCTTTGGACAGTAGATTTGTCAGAAGTTCCATCACGATCAGGATGTCGTTGTATTTATCTTCTTGTTCTTCTTCATAGCGGTTACTTATCACATGTTTTCCTGAATGGCAAAAAGACAAAAATAAGTACGGTCTAAGAATAATATACTGCTACCTAGCTCTGAAGCTTTGTATGCAAGCATTTTTTTTTAATCTAGTTAACAATTTTTGTTTCAGTAAAACATTTTGTGCATAAAGATAGAAATGTTGTTTAAAATTCAAAATACTTTGAACTCAGTCTAGCCTAATCCAAGATTTTAAAAATAAAATTTGTTGGGTCTCATTTAAATAACTTACCTTTGTTATATTTATAATATGTTTCTATCACAGATAAGCTTAACTGGTATAACTTTCTTGACTTAGCCTGAAAACAGAAGAGATTTTATTACATTTTATGACTCAATCAACCTGAACAAATTCATGTCAGACTTTATTTGGTTTGACAGGACTCAATGGAATATGGGAAAAAGAAACATTTGTGACCATTAGGGTTTGAATGAAAGAACACCTTTAGTCCCATAGTTTTATAACAAGCAAGCACAAGGATTTTATCTTTTTAAGTCCCATAAATTTATTACAAACACACTGATTTTCTTTTCAATTGACAAGTTCAGTATCATTTCCAATATTTCTAAATATTTGTTATTAATGAAATAAATACCTTTGTGTAACAGACAATTTTACTTGTGAAATATTACAGATTTATTTACCAGGAAATATCAGTATGGGTTTCACCATTATCTATAATAACATTGTCTGTAAATTTAAAGCAATAGTAGAATAATTCCATTTTATCTTTCCCTTGAGTTTAGAGAAAATTCTAGCCATTGTTCATTTTGTTTTGTGTTTTCTACTTGGACATCTGAGATTGATCTTTCCAGTCAAGCAAATTTGTTATTACCTTTATTTACAGCTGTGGATCTCAATAATTCAATACAGAAAGTTCATGTTAAAATGAAAAAAAAAATCATTTCATAGATGTCTCAACCAGCAATTAGTGCACATGTCCTACTAATCAGGATTATGACCTGAACTAAAGAACATGAGAACTGACCAAGCTAATTAAGAAGATAAGCAAGATCTAGATTTCTTATACCGGTAATCTATTCAATTCACATTCACAACAATGGTCATTATGTTTATATATATAATCACTATTTTGCAAAGTCATGACTTTATCAACATGATCAATCTCTGGACAAATCAATATTTTTAGAGAATAACAATTAACCTTTCAAAGCTGGTGTCTAAAATTGATTAATTTGGTATGCTGAATAGAAGTTACTTCAACAGCATCATTTGAACTAAAAAGTCAGTTTTCCATAATAAACGTATGTTGATAGCGATTTAAAATATTAGGCAAACAGGAAGTAGATGAGTTATGGGCATAAAATGGCTTTAAACACCAAAAAGCACTATAGGAGAAAGTGACATGCCAAATATCAAGCGGCTGTAACATGTAGTTGCCTGGAAAAATGTGATGGTACATTTTGTGATGCCATGGGAGGACATACACTGGACCCTGCAAGACAACCAGTGTGCAAAAGTGACTCCTATATGTCACTTTGCAACACATTGCAGATGCCATGATGGAACAAATAAAAAATGTTCCACTATTGAACTGTTAATATTATCCTTGAGATCAGCTGGCAAAATTTTACAGAAAAAAAATTCTTGATGATATGCACAACGGTATTTTTCACAAATGTCTAAGTTAAAAGGGCCAAAACTCCCACATAATTTAGCCGATAAAAATTCCTTGTCATATGCAAAACTACATATGGCCAACTTATCGCAGCATATTAAGTTTCAAATTTCACTTCTTTAAAACAAGAAAATAAATGATTAATATTTACCTCGCCAAGAAAGCACAATTGTTTCTGTATAACATCTGAATACAGTTCTAATACTAACGGCACAACATCTTCATAATTATGATATACATCTGAAATGGAAATTATTTTTCTTAAAAAGGAAAGAAACATTCAAATTATTCCATTCCCATGAAGAGGTGGAAAAAACCTTTTACATATTACACTATCTTTCCTACAATTTTTCAAGATAAGGTATAATTTTAATTTAAAAAAAAAATGTCATTTACCTCAATCAGTTAAAACTTGTTCTACATTATGGATTTCCATAAATATTTCATACAAAATTAATTAAAATAGCCACTCACTTCTACACATAGTAGTACACAACAACAAAAATTGACTATTCAGTGATTGGGAAGGAATTTTCAGCAAAGGGCCATTTACCACTTTTTTTTATGGATAACCTAAATTTCAAGGGGACATTTATAAACATTCTATGAAATATTTAGATGAAAGGGGCCATTCTCATTCTAATTTCCATAACTTTTTTTTACAAGCAAGCACAGGATTTTATTTTTTCAGTCCCTTAATTTTATGATTGATAATTTTATTTTATGTGTCAATGCCTTCCCAATCCCTGCTACCTACCTAAAATTTTGATACAATCAGCTAACAATGGTTGAAGATATTCAAATATTTTGTTAAGGTTGTCTATCCTTGTTCCTAAGGCTACTCCTCGTAGAGATTCCAGCAGGTCAATCACTTGGGATTTTACACCACCTGAGGCAAACACCTTCATAAAATTCTCTTGGCACACAATCTTATAGAATCTCTCTTTTAAAGACTGCAAAATCTGTAATAAACAAAGGAAATGTGTCAAGATGACACTGATGCCCCGCTGGCAAATAAAATAAAACTGTTATTTTTACAAATTTGCTAACTCCAAGGGCCGTAATTTAGGTCAAAATCAGTGGACCAGAACGAAAATCAAACTTTACCTGTAAATCATCATGGTAGACTCACATACGAAACACCTTTAGAATATATGCAAGGATGTCGAAAAAATGTGTGGAAAACTGTTATTTTTACAAAATTTGCCAAGTCCAAGGCCTGTAACTTAGGTCAAAATCAGTGGACCGAAATGAAACTCAAAATTGACTTGTAACTCATTATGGTAGACTCACATACCAAAAATCTTATGAATATATGCAAGGATGTCGAAAAAAAGTGCCGAAAACTAAAGTGTGACGGACCGAAAGACGGACAGAAGGACAAACAGACCGTAAAACTATATGCCCCACAACTTTGTTGGCGGGGCATAAAAAGCTTGCTTTCATATCAAATTAACAGCAAATTAAATAAGAATGGAAAAGCAGAAATTTTCGCAAGGAAATTACAAGATATTATATATTTGTGAAAAACATATTTGAAGACTGATTGCAATGTTGATTGCAAATATCATTGCGAAAATTAAACTTCTGGAACCCATTTAAAGGCAGAAAGCACAAAATTGAAACCCTGCAGGAACATCACTTTTACTGTAGATAATAAATACATAGATTTACTTAAATACATCGACCATGCATAAGTAATTCTTATGAGGCTGATATCTAGATCATTTGTCCCTTTTATATTACATGTATCAGCTTTTAGTTTTAACACTGCCAAAAATAGATATACAATAAACTGTTTAAGACTTCTTGCATAAAACTTTTGTATCAATTTCAATATGAACTGTTTAACAATAGACTGATTATTAAGAAAGAACTTTGCACTAAACATACACAATTCCAGTACTGTTCTTTCCAGGATTCATCTTTGACCCCTGAGCCAGCCAATACTAAAGCTTTTAACAAACATCTTCGGGAGCTAGATGGAAGACAACTGTAAGGAGGCTGATGATTGGCTTCATCTTTTGCTATTGTCCATAAATGCTCACATTTTGTAATGTATCCTGCTCTGATAAAAAGAAGAAATTCAATTAATTGTTACAATTTTTACAAACATACAGGTACAATGTATATTTTTACCCACATTTTGATGCCTCATCTACAAAAGTAGTGGGTATATAGTGTTCAGGTCTGTTCGTCCGTCTGTCTGCCCCAAATGCTGTAAGATGGGGCAATATGTCTTTTGGACATATTCTTGTTGAACAGAATGTCTATCTAGGTTTTGCAAATTAAAAGTAAGTCACGATTTATCAAACAAAATTGTTCTAATGTATTCAGTAAAACACAAAACAAAAAGTTTTTCCTCTTAATACATGTATGTAACATATGTCTTTGCTACAGATTTTCATGATCAAGATCCCCTCCTTTATGTAACAAATTGTCTTTAAACATTGATAGGTCAATTTGTAGGCATATTTTCACTGACGATGCATGTCATTTTCATTAAATTTCAAAGGCTGAGCTCATTTTTTTAGCTAAAGAGGTCAAAAGTCTTCCCTGTAAAACCTTTCATGTAGCAGGGCCTTTTTCACCCTATCAGAGCCTCATAGCTTTGAAGCTCCTATAATTTATGTAAACATAAATATTTTTGTGGTGTACTAATTTTCACTTTATTCACAGTCAATGAAAATCTGCACAAAAAGTACACGTATATATGTAATTTTTGGAGCATGATAATTAAAATATCAGCTAAATGGGCATTTGCATTGAATACTGTAAAGCAACTTATTTTCACAAGCGTTTTATAGTCCTGAGGAACAGAAATTCACGAAAAATAGATTGTTTCAGCTAACTCATTTTCATATAAATTTAATTGTTTTGACAACAAATCGTGAAAATAAAAAGCTGCAAAGTAGCCCTTTGACACAAAAACGGGAAATATTGTAGTTGCGAAAATAAATTGGTTTACTGTACAAAAAAAATAGCAACCATCAAAAAATTGAAACGTTTACAGTATTAGTTTACTTACTTTGGTTTATTTTCTACCAATGACAAGAATAACTCAAGAGAATCTGTAAGAATTTTATCCTCTGAAGTCCAGGCACTTATATTTGTTAAGACACAGTTTAAAAGGAATGATATGGTCCATTGAGCACCATCTGTATCACGTCCAAATGATGACAGCAAAGCCTGACTAAACTGGAAAGAAATTATGAACATTCAGATACTTGCTGCAGAAAATGAATTGTATAATAATAAAGTTTTGTATATCATGTATAAAATGTAATTTATTATATATAACCTAAATTTTAATTGTTAATGATATTGATCAAGAATGTCAGTTTTGTGTAATGACACTCCTGTAACCAAATCAATAATCGTATAAAGTGTTGTGTCGGATTTAAAATCGATATGTTTGATTTTTTAAATAAGTCGATTGAATATTCTCAGCAAACTGTCAGTAACAGCAATTGTTTTATAGAGAGAGTTCGTTTGTTCGTGTTGTCTTTTATCTAAGGTTCTCTCTACATACTTGGAATTGAACTTTGATCCATAAAAATTTTAATGTGTGTTTCATTTTTGTGCTTTGTCAGGTTATATTGATAGGGGGAAGGTTGAGCCCAAGAAACCAGTTTAACTGATCAACCATTTTTATATGTGCCTGTCCTAAAACAGGAATCTTTGACAAAGCTTTTGTTTGTACTTGTCTTTTTTGATGTTTCTGCTCCTTGTTCAAGAGGGGGGTCTATCTATTTCAGGACTGGATTTAAATAATATGCATTTTATTTAGACCATGGGCCATTTGTAGAACTGTGAGCAGGGCCTACTGGCCTCATTGAAGGCTGGTGGTGATTGTCCATTGTGGTTTTTCTAAATAACCACTTATTATGTGAGCTGTGTGGCATACAATTATTGCACATCTCATTATTTTCTATTAAACATTTGATTTTGTCCCATGCTGTTGAGAAAAATAAGCTTGGTTTTATGAAGTACCTTGGCAAAATAGCATTCACTATGAAAAACAGCTGGTATCGTCATTAAAGTTCTGCATAAAAATGCTTGATACAGACAGACTAACAAGGGAGCATTGAAAACTGACTGCAATAGTTAAAGCTGATAACACGAACAAAACGGACTCACCTGAGCATAATAATTTTCATCTGGTAGTAGATATGACCTTGACCATCGATGTAAGAACCACATGGTAGAACTGATCAGCTGTGGACTGATTATACCAGTGAGTTTGGCATCAACGGCACGATTCTCAACCTCACACAAACGAAAAACTCCTGATACTAATCTGAAAATTTAAACTTATGATATTATAACTACCCCAAAGCTTTGGACTGAATACATCAGTAAGTCTGGTAACCACCAATATAAACTTAATTCAATTTAACCTCTGTTTATGAAAAATTTATGAAAGGAATGACAGAAAGACTTAAACTAATGACTTGTAAAGGGTTCCTGTTACTCTAGGAGGGCCTCTCATTACATGTACAACAAAAAGTTTTTTTAATTTCAATGGATACAGTGAGAGTAATATTAACTAGAGGCTCCCAGGAGCCTGAATCGCTCACCTGACCTCTTATGCCAAAGTTTGAATAAATTTCACAAATTTTCAAGTATACAAAGTTGCAAAACAATCCTTTCAGTGGTTTCAGAGAAGATTTTTGGAAATCAGTTTAAATTGATAGAAAAAAACAGTTAAAGGGCAATAACTCCTGTAAGGACGTTTTGATGCTGAACATGAAAAGTTGTTTCGGATTTTCTCTATCTCTTATACTTTTCGAGTTATAAACCAAAAACAATGGTCTAACCCCCTATTCTATTTTTAGCAATGGCAGCCATGTTGGTTGGTTGACATGTACATTATTCACAAACTTGGTAGAGGACATCCTAAAGATCAAGTATACCAAGTATCAATGCAATCCCTTCAGTGGTTTCAGAGAAGAAGATCTTTGAAGAAAAGTTAACGGACGACGGACGACGGACGCTTAACGATGACAATAGCTCACATGACCCTTCGGGTCAGGTGAGCTAAAAATAGTTTCTTAAAGACATATTGTCTACGAAAAATTATTTTTTCCAAAACCAAAAAATTGTCGTCAGACTATTCGTTTTGTTTATTTAGAAAGATACAAACGTTTAAAATACCACTAGGGTACCTTATTACTTCAAAAATTGAAAAATATATAATATTTGTAAAGCTTTACAAAAATTCATATTCATGAGATGTAGATGAGCTGTAAGCATGCGCACTATACTTTCTTTGATCGAAAACTTCCATAGTTCTTGCACGTGGTGCATAATCTGTTTCTCAAAGTTTTAGCTCGGAAGAAAATTAAAACGGCAACGGAATATTAGAGCTACTTAATGAATAAAATTGACAAAAATGTTTATTATAATTGCCTGTATTAAGTTTTGAATGTGATTTAAAAGGTAAACACGAAAAATATTGGTATTTTTTCAACATATCAATGTATTAGAGGACAAAACCCGAGATTCTGATTAGCGTCCGCGTTAAAACTACTCAGTCTAAATCTGTGTCAATGTGACGTAATGCAGGTAAATAAAATATCAATCAATATTGTCGAGCTATTTTGATAAAAATAAGCTACTTTTGAGGCAAAAATTTGTGGCAAATTTGTTTTTCAATTTTCATTTTATTGCATTTCGGTCTAATTGACACCAAAAAATTGGGGGGTAAAAAAAATGAGTTTGCCGTAGACAATATGGCTTTAAGTTTAAAACATAATAAGTTTGCCCCAGGAATAGACTCAGCTTTTTCATTAAGTGATGCCAGCACCTTTAAAGTGACATCAATATTTACATCAGCACTTACCTAACTACCCCATCTGTGTGATGATCTGCCCCAGGTATAGATTCTGCCTTTTCACTAGGTGATGCCAGCACCTTTAAAGTTACATCAATGTTTACATCCTTTGATGTTGATATGGTAAATTCCATTATATCTGGAGGGATCATAGGTGTTTCACCTTCTGATTCTATTGTAAGAACATGAGCTGAAAAAAACAAGAATAAGTTCAAAAGACGCAATGCCCCATCTTGTGCAACATTTAGGACAGACAAACGAACCGACCTGAACACTATATGCCCCCGTAATTTTTATAAATGGGGCATAAAAAGTACAGAAAAGCTATAAAATAATTCAAATTACAAAATTATAGCAGTATATCTGCCTTTTGTATACCATAACATGTATTAGTGGCAACTGGTTAAACAAGATTATGTTGCTTCATACTAAACATTTTAGAATTCTAGTTATCTTCCCTGAGTGAAATATCTGAAAGCAATGTAATTTCATCTGACATCATGCACACCTATAAATGATGTACTTCCTTTATATTACCGGGTAAGTTCCATAAAATCTTTAGATGATCCTTTCCAGGTGAAGCTATTTCAAGTTTCATGAAGATCTATTATGCAAATAAAAGGGGGTTGCCCTAATGAGATATATAGAGCAGAAAGGCAGGTCACTGTGGTAGATTGATTTTTTTAAAGTGAAAATAGCTTTCATGTTATTGAATTAAATATTAAATATTTCAAAGAAAACAAACTTTTTAAATATTTTTAAGAAAACAAACTTTTTTCTTTCAGCTTTATTTACTTACTGGTGACTAATAGAATCCAGTGTAGATCTTCATACAGCACTGTAAGATATGTAGTATCTAGTGATAGGTTGTGACCTTCAGCTACAAACTGCTGTAATCTTTGAAGTTGTCCATGTAACCTGGATATTCTGTCTTCAAGGATCCTGAAAATTAAAGAAAAATTCTAGAGTCCTGTAAAATTAAACAGTCATATCATAAATACTCTAATAAGCATGAAGCTTAAGCCTTTTAATTCTCATGATCAATTTTTACTTTATCAAAGAAATATTCTTATAACAACCAATGGAAATTAAAAGATCCTTTGACGATGTAAGAGGAATACTAAACACAGGAATCAAGAATACCAACACAAAGAATCTTGCTCCCATATTCATTAGTTAATTCTTATCACCATACCAACCCCTTAAAATCTTTCTGTACTTATTTAGATAATATAAGTGGAATGCTATGTCCAGGAAAAACCTTATCAGTGTGTCCACCAATAGATATTTCCCCAAACCAACCAAATCCACATACTATTTTTTTTGACAAAAGTAGAATGATATGTCCAGGAACAAACCTTGTTAGTGTGCCTATACAACACAAAACATCAGTAAATATTTCCCCAAACCAACCCAATATCCGTACTTCTTATTTTGACAGTAAAGGTATAAAATGGCCAGGAATTAGCCTCACCAGTTTCCTTATACCACACTAAACATCAGTAAATATTTCCCCAAACAAACCCAATCCACATACTACTTTTTTTGACAGTAAAGGAATGCCACGTCCAAGAACAAGCCTTGCCATTGTGCTTACAACACAAAACTTCAGTAAATATATTTCCCCAAACTGACCCAATCCATGTACTACTTATTTTGACAGTAGAGGAAATGCCATGCCCAGAAATCAATCTTGCTAGTGTGCCTTTACCACATCAAACATAAGTAAATTATTCCCCAAACCAACCTAATCCATATACTTCTTATTTTGACAAAAGTGGAATTCTATGCCCAGGAATAAGTCTTGCCAGTGTGCCAATACAACATACCCTATCCCTTACTACTTACTTTGACAGAAGTGGAATACTATGTCCAGGAATCAATCTAGCCAAGGTACCAATACAACATAAAACATCCGTAAATCTCTCTCTATCATCTTCCTCTATCTCATCGATGTCTTCATCATCTAGTGCACCATCCATACAATCCTAAAATAAAATACTGTGAAAGTACTTATTGCTATTCCAGACAACAATACATGTTAGGTTTGAATGCCACTTTTGATAAGAAGTATTGTTAACAGAATTTGTTCAACTATAATTATGTATTGCATAAGTAATGTTAAAACACTTTCCACCAAGAGTTATTGATACAAGTGTCATCCCAAGCTACACATTTTCTTTTCTGGAAGCATTTTTTTTATTTGGCAATGAATTAAATATTAAAATAAAGTATATATGATTTTTTAAATATTCAAAGTCGATGAAAAATCCCTATTTTTTTTTTTATTTTAAAAGCAACAAAGTGCAACAGTCAATGAAGATAACTCTTTTCATTAAAGTACTTGGAAGTGTTTCAAATGACTCTTTAAATCACCTAGCACATTGTGATATACAACATGCTAAGAACTTGAACAACAAAAAAGAATTCCTAGGTCCCCTTATGAGCGCAAAAAATATTAGTTACTCATCCAACAGGATGTAGATCAGCAACAGATATGAATAAATAAAAAGCTACGCCGAGCGCAGCATGATACGACCGCAACAAGTTGAAACCTGTACGTTGGAGGCCCAGTATGGATAGTCCATTGCTTTGGTCACATGAAGCCCATGGTGGACTTACAAAGCTTTTTGACACATGCATCCTGTGGTGGACTTAAAAATGCATTTTTGACACATTTATATTTACATCAACATCTAATACAAAAGCCTTATTTATATATACATGTATTAATTTACAATTTTGGCCCTTTGACCCCTAATTTCTCAAAAACGGTAAAAATATTGCAAATCAGATTAAAGAATAAGGCAGAAATATTCACAAGGAATCCAATGAAAAAAAGATTTTGAAAATCGGACAACAAATAAAAAAGTTGATTTTAAGGGCGTGGCCGGTCTTTAGCCCCCCTGTAGCAATGTAATTGTGAAATACATATCAAAATCATTGACACATTAGGTAGATAGAATTTAATGATGAATTCAATAAAAAAAGAATTTTCAAAATCGAATGAATGATAAACATTCTACAACAGGTTTGTCAATACACCCATTTTAGCCCTTTTTGGCCCTTTTTTCTAAAACAGAAGGGGCCACAAACCCCAAATACAAAACCAACATTCCTTTAGTGGATATAATCATCATATTAAAACTTCATAACAATTGGCAGGCCCACTACAACTTAATTTTTGGTTTAAATGACAAACTTTTAAAAACCGGGTTTTTGGCCCCTTTGACCCCTAAATTCTCAAAAACGGTAAGAGATATTGCAAATCTGATTGAAAAATGCAGGCAGGGATTTTCACAAGGATTCCAATGAAAAAAAGATTTTGAAAATCGAACCACAAATAAAAAAAGTCAATTTTTTGGGTGTGGCCCCTTTTTGAACCCCAGTAGCAATGTAACGGTACAAGATACATCAAAGCCGTTGATACATTTTGTTGACAGAATTCATTGAGGAATACAATAAAAAAAGAATGATCAAAATTGGGTGAAAATTAAACATTCTACAGACGTTTTGTCAATATACACATTTTTGCCCCTTTTGGCCCTTTTTTCTTAAACGGTAGGGGCCAGAAACCCCAAATGCAATACCAACCTTCCTTTAGTGGTTATAAACATCATATCAAAATTTTATAACAATTGGTAATCTATAACTAAAGTTATCGCACGGAAACCAAAGTGTCTACAGACGACAACGACGACGACGACGCCGACGACAATGACGACGACGACATCGCCATAACATAATACGATCGCAAAAATTTTGCGGTCGTATAAAAACTATGCCGAGCACAGCATGATACGACCGCAACAAGTTGAACCCTGTTCGTTGGAGGCCCAATATGGATAGTCCATTGCTTTTGTCACATGAAGCCCATGGTGGACTTACAAAAAACTTTTTGACACATGCATGCTGTGGTGGACTTTAAAATGCATATATAAAAAAGCCATGTATTAATTGACATTTTTTGGCCCTTTGACCCCTAATTTCTCAAAAATTGTAAGAAATATTGCAAATTAAGACAAAAATTTTCATAAGGAATCCAATAAAAAAGATTTTGAAAATTGGACCAAAATAAAAGAAGTCGATTTTTGGGGTGTGGCTCCTCTTTGACCCCCTATAGCAATGTAACGGTGTAATTTTTATCAAAACCATTGACACATTTAGTTGACAGAATTTAATGATGAGTTCAATACAAAAAGTATTTTCAAAATTGAATGAATTACAGTTTTGTCAATACACCTGTTTTAGCCCCTTTTGACCCTTTTGTCTAAAACAGCAGGGGCCACAAACACCAAATTCAATACCAACATCTTTAATTGATATAATCATCATATTAAAACTTCATAACAATTGGCTGGCCCGCTACAACTTTATTTTTAGTATTTAACTATTTGCCTAAAGCTGAGTGAGACTTTGAAAAATGGTGTTTTTCCACCTTTGAACCCTAATTTCTCAAAAACGGTTAGAGATATTTCAAATCTGATTGAACAAGGGGTTGCACTAAGTCGTGCTAAGCATACCCCCACTCAGCCATTCAGAAAACAGGAAGTAGATGACCGACTGACCTGGAAAGGGGAGGCACGTTACAACTCATCATGCTAAAGCTGTATACCAAATTTGAAATCAATCCCTTCTCTATAAGCCGAAAAATCTGTTACGAAAAATTGTCTATTTTTGACCCATAAAAAGTCTAAGTCAGCTCGGAAAACAGGAAGTAGATGATGGACTGACCTGGAAAGGGGAGGCACGGTATAACTAATCATGCTGAAGCTGTGTACCAAATTTGAAACCAATCCATCCAGTAGAAGCCGAGAAATCTGTTACGAAAAATTTCACTTTTCAAATTTTTTACCCTTAAAAGTCTAAGTCGGCTCGAAAAACAGGAAGTAGATGATGGACTGACCTGGAAAGGGGAGGCACGGTTTAACTCATCATGCTGAAGCTGTGTACCAAATTTGAAACCAATCCATCCAGTAGAAGCCGAAAAATCTGTTACGAAAAATTTCGCATTTCAAATTTTTTTTCCCCTAAAAAAGTCTAAGTCGGCTTAGAAAACAGGAAGTAGATGATGGACTGACCTGGAAAGGGTAGGCATAGTATACCTCATCATGCTGAAGCTGTGTACCAAATTTGAAACCAATCCATCCAGTAGAAGCAGAGAAATTGAACCGGACGGACAGACGGACAGACGGACGGACAGACGGACGGACGGACAAGGTGATTGCAATATAGCCCCCTCTCTTACGAGTGGGGGTATAAAAACGCTGGCAGCGAGTTTTTTAGGGTTCCAATGTAAAAAAGATTTTGAAAATCAGACCACAAAAAAAAAGTCGATTTTTTTGGATGTTGCCCCTTTTGTACCCCCTATAGCAATATAAAGGTGCAATATATATTGAAACCATTGACTCATTTAGTTGACAGAATTTAATGATGAATTCAATAAAAAAAGAATTTTCAAAATCGAAAAAATAATTTTACAACAGTTTTGTCAATACATCCGATTTAGCCTCTTTTGACCCTTTTTTATAGAACAGTAGGGGCCACAAACCCCAAATACAATACCAACCTTCCTTAAGTAGTTACAAACATCATTTCCAAATTTCATATCAATCCGTCAATATTTACTCAGGTTATCTCACGAAACCAAATGTCCACAGACGATGACGCCGACAACGCCGACGACATCACCATAACATTATACAATCGCAAAAATTTTGCAGTCCTATAAAAATGCATGAAGCTGCATTCCAAATATCAAATGCTTACAAAGCGCAATACAATAGTACCTTAGAAATCTGTTACTAACTAGAAAGCAGTGGCTCACAAATAAATACCCCCCCCAAAAAAAAAGAAATTAATCAGATAAAATTTTAAAATAGGTAGTGCAAATCTACATTACGCCACAAAGATTGAGTGAAAGTTTCATGAAAATCCATCAAGGGGTTTAGGAGGAGTTGCGGATAAGAGATGGGTACCCCCATGTTGTCAAATGTCAAAGGTCCATGTTTTGCTATGGGATTGGGAAACCCCAAAAATCATTCTGATCAAATTCTAAAATAGTAGGTGCACATCTACATTATGTCACAAAGATTGTGTGTAATTCTTCTGAAAATCCATCAAGGGGTTTAGGAGGAGTTGTGGATAAGAGATGGGTACCCCCATGTAGTCGAATGGCTGAGTCCATGTTTCTCTATGGGAAACCACATAAAATCATTCTGATCAAAGGAGTAGAGCCACGAAGGCCCCAAATCGGCCCAAAAATTCAACTTTGGTATACTTGCTTGTAATTGCTGTTTTGATGTTCATTAGACTTCATATTTTATAAATTGCAATAAATTTTGGTTTAATTGTTTATCAACAAGGGGTCAAGTGAGCTAAAATCAGCCTATTTTGTACAAAATCTCGTTTTTTTTTACATTTTTCATCGATTTTCATTCATAAATCGGTGAAAACGAAAATGGCCAAATCCGTCGACCAAAATTGTTTTGTGATAAAAATGTGTATTATAATGTTATAAATTGACTATCAAAAAATTACGGTGGTCGACGAATGTGGCCAATACTATTTTTGAGAAAATACAACGTGAAAACAGTGAAAATGGGCAAAAAAAATAAGAATTGTATAATTTATGCCGTGTTTGATATGCCAAGGCTAGACCTGTGATGTAGATATTTTGTTAAACCTTCCATATATGAAAAGTTCAGTTATGCCTCAACTCATTTTGGATAAACTTAAGAGGCGTTGAAGTAGTTTGAAAATTAGTCAAAATACCGGGCCGATTTGAGGCATTCGTGGCTCTACTCCTTTTAAAATAGTAGGTGCACATCTTCATTATGTGAAAAAGAATGTGTGAAAGTTTCATGAAAATCCATCAAAGGGTTTAGGAGGAGTTGCAGATAAGAAATGGGTACCCCCTTGTAGTGGAATGGCTGAGTCCATGCTTCTCTATGGGAAACCCCATAAAATCATACTGATCAAATTTTAAAATAGTAGGTGCACATCTTCATTATGTGAAAAAGAATGTGTGAAAGTTTCATGAAAATCCATCAAAGGGTTTAGGAGGAGTTGCAGATAAGAAATGGGTACCCCCTTGTAGTGGAATGGCTAAGTCCATGTTTCGCTATGGGAAACCCCAAAAATCATTCTGATCAAATTTTAAAATAGTAGGTACACATCTTCATTATGTGACAAAGAATGTGTGAAAGTTTCATGAAAATCCATCAAGGGGTTTAGGAGGAGTTGCAGGTAAGAGAGGGGTACCCTTAGGCGTCACAGAAGGACAGACACACGGGCAGACAGACAGACACTCCTATCACTATATACCCCCTCTTTTCAAGCGGGGGGTATAAAAGTGTGACAGACACACATACCCATGCACACATGGATGGACACCCAGCGCTTCTATAACACTGTTCCATGCTGTATCAAGGAACAATAGATGTTGCTCACCCCTTCCTTGGGTGTTGCCCTAAGACAAAATCGTTTTGATATGCTGTTATTGAGATGGCAATGATTCCCTGGACCAAATGTTACCTGAGTTCTTGTTCCTTCTGGTCCACTGATATGACACTGGATGTATGAATTGAAGACTTCTATGGCTTTAGGCTTTAATGAATCTACACAGGCATCCTTCAGCTTGTTAACAAGTTCCATCCAACTCTCCAACATGTTCTCATAGGCCTCCATGTAGATGGTGTCATCCTTATGTAGCTGAAATTCATATATAGATAAGTCTATACATATTGTAAATAAATTATATCCTTTGCTTATAGCTGTTAGAGGATCACACTTGAAGATGCAAATGTGGACCAATATTTTATTCAAGTCTCAACATGCTCAATTTCCTCATTAACTCTAGATCTTGTAAGCTGAAACAAATTTGATGTACAAATAATTGTTCACATCCTGAGTGGGAATCAAACCCCTCTTTTTGTAACATCAATGGCTACACAGCATGCACTTTGTCACTAGCCCAAGTACACGATATAAAAATCAGCGGATTTCTTGAATTTATTTATTTTCAACTATCTTAAACATTTAGATGTTTTATGATACATGACTTTTTGTATATTTAAGTATGTTAAAGTAATTGTAAATCTATCAATCATGTTCTATATAAACTTCTTGATGTTCAAACTCTTGCTACTTAAAGGCTACTGATTTGGCCAATAAAGATATGTCTTACCAGTTAATCATTTAAGATCTACCTTGGTCTTAAGTTCTAGAGATTACACATGGATTAGAAGGAAAATTAAGGCCAAGGTCATGTGGCAGGCGACAGAATCACAAGGAAGAATTTGTGGACCAACTATTAGTTATACTTTTGATAATAATTTGATAAAAAAAATTGAACCTGATCACTCTGTCAATGTCTGTATAGTTAAACTTCCCCACCGTATGTAATTAGGTGTGTCAGTTAATTGGTGGTTTCTTTCACCTTAAAAAATTAATAACAAAAGCAATCCTAACCAATTGTTACTTCAATAAAATACTGAGTCTAAATAGACAGAAGGTAGAATATCAAAAGACCTGAAAACATATCTAACCATATGGGACCCCCCTTATGTTTCATACAAAATATCAAAAGCTTATGATTAATAGTTACTAAGAAGAAATCTGTTATGAAAATTTTAGTCATGGACTGACCGACAGATGGACCCGTCAAAAACATCAGACCCTACACAACTTTGTTGCCTAGGGTATGATAACTCATACATTTGCCTCCAAAGTGATGGTCATAATAACCCATTATTATATTTCAGTAGCCCTCGGCTACTTCATGTTAATAATGAACCTTTAACACTTATCACAGTGATTCCGAAGTATTTTTCCACTTTTACCGGACATGCCCTATAACCATATACATTGCAATGGAAATATATTTTACTGGACCAAGCAAATTTTAACCAGATTTGTCTGGACACCAACGGACCTATAATGAATGAGTGTTATCAAGGTCACATGCCCTAACCCTCGAAGCCTTTAATTAGGCTTCTTCATATTTATCCCGTATTCATCACATTCCCTGAATGTTTGAAGAAGGGCCCATTTTATTTAACAACTGAACTTCAAAGGTTATAACTATTTTATTGGTTTCAGTATTGAAGTTCAAAAAAATCTGTCAAAGTAAAAAAGGTCAGATTTTGATTACCAGGAAGTAGGTGAGCAACAGACCTGAAATTAAATCTCATGCATGGGACCACATGCTAATACTACATACCAAATATCAAGAGGCTGTGATGAGTACATGGAGTAGTTAATTACTAAACAAGTGTGGCCACTAAAAGTATGTCTCACCTGCCGACAACATCACTAAAATCAACAATCTAAGCTTTCATTTCTTGATATAAACACAAAAAGTGTCTGTATACCCAATATCAGATGCCTAGCTATTATACTTTTCAAGCAATTCATTGTCCACACAATTGTACCAAAAAGTTTTCTGCCTGAAAAAAAAAGACCTGAGTTCACAGAGTCAATGGACCGAAAAAATTAGGTCATGGTCACATGGCAGGGTGACCTTTGCGTAGACCATAACCTCAACTGTCTGTATACCCAATATCAGATGCCTATAGCTATTATACTTTTTAAGCAATTCTTCGTCCACAAAAGTCTTACAAAAAAGTTTTGGGCCTGAAAAAGATCTAAGTTCACAGAGTCACTGGAGCGTGAAAATGGGGTCAGGGTCATAGGACATGGTGACAGTTGTATAGACCATAACCTAAACTGTTTGTATGCTTAATATCAAATGCCCAGCTATTTTACTTTTCCAGCAAATCATTGTCTACAAAAGTCTTACAAAAATAATTTTGGCCTGAAAAAAGACCAAAGTTCACAGAGTCACTGGATCATATAAATGGGGTCACAGTCACACAGCATGGTGACAGTTGCATAAACCATAATCTGGACTGTCTGTTTACCAAATATCAGATGCCTAGCTATTATACTTTTCCAGCAATTCACCGTCCACAAAACATGCAAAAGTTTACGGTCTGAAAAAAGACCTATGTTCACAGAGTCACTGGAGCGTGAAAATGGGGTCAGGGTCATGTGACAGTTGCATAAACCATAACCTAAACTGTCTGTATACCTTATATCAGATGCCCAGCTATTATACTTTTCCAGCAAATCATTAACTGTCCACAAAAGTCTTAAAAAATATTTTTTGGCCTGAAAAAAGACTTAAGTTCACAGAGTCACTGGAGCCTGAAAATGGGGTCAGGGTCATAGGACATGGTGACAGTTGCATAGACCATAACCTAAACTGTCTGTATGCTTAATATCAAATGCCCAGCTAGTTTACTTTTCCAGCAAATCATTGTCTACAAAAGTCTTACAAAAATAATTTTGGCCTGAAAAAAGACCTAAGTTCACAGAATCAGTGGATCGTGAAAATGGGGTCAGGGTCATACAGCATGGTGACAGTTGCATAGACCAGAATCTGGACTGTCTGTTTACCAAATATCAGATGCCTAGCTATTATACTTTACCAGCAATTCATCGTCCACAAAAGTTTACAGTCTGAAAAAAGACCTTAGTTCACAGCGTCACTGGAGCGTGAAAATGAGGTCAGGGTCATATGACATGGTGACAGTTGCATAAACCATAACCTAAACTGTCTGTATACCTTATATCAGATGCCCAGCTATTATACTTTTCCAGCAAATCATTGTCCACAAAAGTCTTAAAAAATATTTTTTGGCCTGAAAAAAGACATAAGTTCACAGAGTCACTGGAGCCTGAAAATGGGGTCAAGGTCACACGGCATGTTGCATAAACCATAACCTGAACTGTCTGTTTACCAAATATCAGATGCCTAGCTATTATACTTTTCCAGCAATTCATCGTCCATAAAGTCTTACAAAAAAGTTTACGGTCTGAAAAAAAGATCTAAGTTCTCAGTCAATGGAGCGTGAAAATGGGGTCATGGTCATACGACATGTTGACAGTTGCATAGGCCATAACCTGAACTGTCTGTATACCAAATATCAGATGCCTAGCTATTATACTTACTTTTCAAGCAATTCATTGGGCACAAAAGTCTCACAAAAAAGTTTACGCTGCCGCCGGAAAGTATGTCTCACCTTTCGCGACAATTCGTCGCAGGCGAGACAAAAACTGTAACCAAAATTATTTCATCACCTGCCTGCCACCAGACATTCACCATTTTATAACCCAGATTTATTACTCTGTAAAATCAGACCAAAAAAACACAAAACACATCTATAAAATATCCCCTCTACCTCCCCCAAAACCCCAACAAGTTTCTACTAAAATAAAATAAATCAATCATGTTGAGTTGTTTTAGTAGTTTCTCCAGTCCAAAGAGTCATAATCTATTTTCACTTAAAATGGCAATAACTATCTCATATTATAAACATTTAAAAATCAAATATGATTAAGGATTTATATTGTGATTATCTAGTCACTTTGTCTATTGTATTTTGTAAATTTGTTAATATGATGCTCGCCTAAATCTGGCTTATCATTAATAAAGAATTTGAATTTGAATTTAAATTTGTGATTATCATTGTATTGTCAAAGTTTACATGTTTAAAGGCTCACCTGAACCCAGTTTCTAAACTGATAAGATACATATGTTATCTTTGTTTACCTAGTGTACGAACCAGGAAGTTTAAACCTTTAGGGTGTGTCTGTTAAACTATGGATATTATTTATCTAAATGGATAAATTCCTATAAGAATTGAATGTATGACTCTCTAACTTTGAAGAATGGCTTCAGGGAATTCTGATGACCCAGCACAAATACCTGTAAAGTGTCATGTATGTGAGGTGTCTGATATTGAGGTGAAGTGTCTCCAGTGTGACCTATACCTGTGTCAGAAGTGCTCCTCAAGGATTCATTCTAAGAGTAAATCTAACAAGGATCACTTTATTATAGACATTAAGGATCTTGGCAGTTTAGAATCAGCTGACCTACAGCGCAAATTTGACCTTGAAAACCTAACTTGTTCCACACATGAAGGTAAAAAGTGTGTTTCTTTTTGTACTGACTGTGTAAGACCAATATGCACGAAATGTATCAGAGAAAAATGTCAAAGTCATAATCATGAGGATTTATGTGAAAGATATGAATCGAAATATTCAAAAATGAAAGAAATTGGGGAACAAATTAAAAATGATATTCCATTATATGACTATGAAGAAAAAAGACTTGAGAATTCTTTATCTGAATCAAAACAACAAAGGGACGAGCTTAGAAAACAAATTCAAGACCAGAAAAGGAATCTTAAAGCAGCCATTGATCAATTCTCTCAGAATCTACTGCAGCAAGTTGGTGACATTTATAATCCAGGACATGTTAAACTCCAAGACAAACTAAAGAGAATTCAGAAAACAAGAGATGACTTAAAGGAGCAGAAACAAGATATTGATAAAATACTATCATCATACCAAGCTTCTGATGTGTTCAATAAAGATTTTTCTGAAGAAAGAAAATTACCAGAAAAAGTGCCATGTGACATTGAAACACCCCAGGCTAAGTTTATTCAAAGTGACCTTGCCAATATTTCGTTGAATGAAGTATATGGAAGTGTCCATAGAATCCCTGAGTTAAAGCCGTCTCAATCATATCAGACAAATCTTGAAAATGTATTTAGCATTGTACATTCTGATCATGACATGAAATTCATTGGGAGCGTTAGAAATCAAAAGCTACAAAAAGTTAAAGCTATAAAAGACAAGTTAGAAGTGATCAAGGAAGAAGACATTCAAGTTTTTGACATGGACATGATGGATAACGGAGATCTAGTAATCTCATCAGAAGAACCAGAACTTAAACTTTATACAAAATCAGGAACATTTCAAACATACAAAACTTTCCCTGGTTTAGGAACATTAGGTGTACATGTGAATAAATACAAGGAGGTATTAGTGGGTCTTACTGAACCCTCACCTTCTATATCTGTTAGTAAGGATAGTATCAGGCAGGTTGTAGTCCTTAACCAGTCAGGCAACATACAACATATATACGAGTATGATAAAAACAATCAGAGACTTTTTACTGGTCCAATACGAATTGTAACTTGGGGGGATAATATATGTGTTGTTGATATACTAAATGATTCCAACGAGGGGCGGATAGTGTTCGTTAATAACAGGGGTCAGATTCAATGGGTCTACAATGGGTGTGGTACAGACAGACCAAAGGTTTACCCCCGTGACATGACGGTGACCTCTACTGATATGATTCTGGTTTCTGATGTTCAAAACCATGCAGTACATGTACTGACCCCTACTGGAGAGGTCATTGTCTGTCACAATGTCAGAGATTTAGGGATAGAGTTCCCTCTCAGTCTGGCTTTTGACAATAATGAGTTGTTGTGGGTTGGATGCATTGCAGAAAAAAAAGCTAAGCTTCATGTTGTCAAGTTATATTGAACTAGTTCTTTATTGTCAAAGCATCATTCAAGTTTTGTCAAAATATTAATGTTTACACTCAGTCAGAGTTATTAAAGAGAAACTACTATTCAGTAAGTCACTAAATAAAAACTTTATATTTCTTTTGAGAAATAGTTAAGAACAAGATTAATACTTATTTAAGGACAACAATAAACAGTATATTATTCTGTAGTTATCATTTTACTTTTATTGTTCATATGTATGGTTTATGTGTTCTTCTTTCTGTCATTCTCTCTTATTTTGTTTTAAATTTACCAGGAAGGAAAGAGGCACCAATGGGGCATTCAAGTATCAAAAGCCCAAAAAGTCCAAAAGGGTAACGACTAACCTGGTTAATATAAACAAGAACACCACGAGGAAACACAAAACACAAAATCAACTGAAAACAACAGTCCAGCAGACATAATGCCCTATCTCGCAACATTACTTTTTTTTTTCACAATAAGTAAACCATGATGTTGTTCCAAAAGTTTAACAATTCTTCTTTAAGTGGTCATTCATGCGACAATATAGGTTACAGCAAGCATCTGAAGCATACATATTGCTTAGCATCACTAGGAGCACCTACCATACCAATATGATGTAACATGTCAGTATGATTGATGTGGCATTTGTCAGTTAGTGGGAATACACTAAAACCATTCTTCTGAAAGTGGTCATTCATGCAGAAAATATAGGTCAAATCCAGCATCCAAAGCATGCATTGTGCTAAGCATCACTAGGTGCACCTACCATACCAATATGATAGATGTGGTATTTGTCAGTAAGTGAGAATTTACTTTAACCATTCTTCTGAAAGTGGTCATTCATGCAGAAAATATAGGTCAAAACCAGTCAAAACCAGCATCTGAAGCATGCATTGCGCTTAGCATCACTAGGTGCACCTACCATTACAATATGATTGATGTGGCATTTGTAAGTAAGTGGGAATTTAGAAATATGGGGATTTGGGATGGACAAACGGACAGACAAACGGATGGATGGAAGGACGAACGGACTCGAACACCATAAGCCCATCTACTTTCGTAGATGGGGCATAATAAAAATCACCAACGCTAACTAAAGTCCTTACAAAAGTGAACTCAGGTGCTCAAGGGTTTAAAAGTGAATACTGGTTTTTGTTTCAAAAATATTGAATCTGGAATACTACTGAAAATTCTACGTGAGATCGATAATGGAGAAATGAAGGAAAAGTGCATGTGACACAGTCAATTATAAACTGCTCTCTAACTGCTTTAGTTTTCATCCCACAGGCCAAAAACATGAAAAAATGTTATTTTAGGGGCTGTAACCCCTATAAGGGATCAATCCGACAACCCAGACCCTATGGAGACTTTTGTAGAGCTAAATGAGCTGAACATTAAAGCAAGCAACAACTTTTCTCTACCTGTAATAGTTTTCATTCTATAAGCCAACAAGAGGCTCCCAGGAGCCTGAATCGCTCACCTGGTCTTGATGTCAACCCTATGAAGAACTTTGTAGAGCTAAATAAGCTGAACATTTAAGCAAGCGATAGTTTTTCTCTTTCAGCAATAGTTTTCATTTTGTAGGCCAAAAACATGCAAAATGATATTTTAAGGGTCGTCTCAACACTTTGACTCTTTAGAGACTTTTGTTAAGAGCTTAATCGATGAAATGAACATTTAAGCAAGCAACCACTTTTCTTTATCTGCTATAGTTATCATTATATTAGCAAAAAACATGAAAACATGTTAATTTAGTGGCTGTAATCCCTATAAGGGGTCATCTGACAACTTCAACCCTATGAATGCTTTTGTAGAGCTAAATGAGCTGAAAATTTAAGCAAGCAACAGCTTTTCTTTATCTGCCATAGACCAAAAACACTATTCAATGCCTTAAAGGGGCTGTAACCCCTATAAAGGGTCATCTGACAACTTCGACCCTATAACTTTTGAAGAGCTAAATGAGCTGAACATTTAAGAAAGCAACAGCTTTTCTCTATCTGCAATAGTTTACATTCTATAGGCCAATAACACTATTTTTCGCCTTTAAGGGGCTGTTACCCCTATTAGGGGTCATCTGAAAACTTGGACCCTATGGAGACTTTTGTAGAGCTAAATGAGCTGAACATTTAAGCAAGCAACAGCTTTTCTCTATCTGCAATAGTTTTCATTCAATAGGCCAAAAACTCTATTTCTCGCCTTCAAGGGGCTGTAACCCCTAAAAGGGGTCATCTGACAACTTCAACCCTATGGAGACTTTTGTAGAGCTAAATGAGCTGCACGTTTAAGCGAGCAACAGCTTTACTCTATCTGCAATAGTTTTCATTCTATAGGCCAATAACACTATTTTTTGCCTTTAAGGGGCTGTTACCCCTATAAGGGGTCATCTGACAACTTTGACCCTATGGAGACTTTTGTAGAGCTAAATGAGCTGATCATTTAAGCAAGCAACAGCTTTTCTCTATCTGCAATAGTTTTCATTCAATAGGCCAAAAACAACATTAATCGCCTTTAAGGGCTGTAACCCCTAAAAGGGGTCATCTGACAACTTCGACTCTATGGAGACTTTTGTAGAGCTAAATGAGCTGAACATTTAAGCAAGCAACAGCTTTTCTCTAACTGCAGCAGTTTTCATTCTGTAAGCCCAAATCATGAAAAAACGCTATTTTTCATCTTTAAGGGGCTGTAACCCCTATAAGGGATCATTTGACAACTCCGACCAAATGGAGACTTTTGTAGAACTTTTGATGCTGAAGCAGTACGGTGGCATCAGATTTCATCTATCTCTTATACTTTTTGATTTACAAGCCAAAAACAGTAGTCTGACCCCCCTTGTCTATTTTTAGTAACAGTGGCCATGTTTTTTGGCAGATCAAAAATTGAAACACAAGTTTGGTGCATGACTCCCAAAGGATCATTCATACCAAGTTTCATCAAATTCTGTTCAGTAGTTTCAGAGGAGAAGATTTTTGAAAATTGTTAACAGACGACGACAGACGACAGACGACGACAGACGACAGACGACGACGGACGCCAAGTGATGGCAATAGCTCACATGGACCTTTGGTCCAGGTGAGCTAATAAAAAACTACCCGAGCCTAGCATGATACGACCGCAACAAGTTGAACCCTGTACATTGGAGGCCCAATATGGATAGTCTATTGCTTTAGTCACATGCAGCCCATAGTGGACTTACAAAGCTTTTTTACACATGCAACGTATGGTGGACTTTAAAATGCATATTTGACACATATATATTTACAATAACATTTAATAGAAAAACAAGAGTTAACACTAAAGTATGTCTCGCCTGCCGGCACCATCAGAAACAATTATTCTTTCTTACTTCCACTATATTTTGAATTTACATGGATTTTCAGTTTCTGAGATCAAAAAATGTTTATAGAACTTAAACATTGCAAATATATGCAATAAAAATAATCAAAGTCACTCAACCGGAAAATCAAGGTCAAGGTCAAAAGATGAGGATGTAACTGTGCTAATCTACTACTGAGGCATATGCATACCAAGTTTCATCAACCTAGGACTTACAGTTCTTTAGATATGGAGGTGCTCGCAAAACTTTTCCATTAATATTATATGTATTGAAAATTGTCAAAGTCACTCAACTGAAAAATCAAGGTTAAGGTCAAAAGATGGGGATGCAACTGTGCTAAGCTACTACTGGGGGATATGCATACCAAGTTTCATCAACCAAGGACCTATAGTTCTTGAGATATGGAGGTGCTCGCAAAACTTTTTCCATTGCTATTATATGTATTGAAAATTGTCAAAGTCACTCAACCGGAAAATCAAGGTCAAGGTCAAAAGATGGGGATGCAACTGTGCTAAGCTACTACTGGGGCATATGCATACCAAGTTTCATCAACCTAGGACCTATAGTTCTTGAGATATGGAGGTGCTTGCAAAACTTTTCCATTGCTATTATATGTATTGAAAATTGTCAAAGTCATTCAACCGGAAAATCAAGGTCAAGGTCAAAAGATGGGGATGCAACTGCGCTAAGCTACTACTGGGGCATATGCATACCAAGTTTCATCAACCTAGGACTTATAGTTCTTGAGATATGGAGGTGCTCATAAAACTTTTCCAAAAAGTTAACGCCGCCGTCGCCGCCGCCGCCGCCGCCGCCGGTAAAGTAACACCCATGTCCCGCTCTGCTTCGCAGGCGAGACAAAAAAATTACTTCCATATTCATTGACATTTTTGACAATAATAAGCCCCTTTTGGCCTTTTTTTAAAAAGGTTAGGACCACAAACCCCAAATGCAATAAAAAGCTTCCTTTATACCCACCATTTTGTTTGAAATGCCTGTATCAAGTCAGGACCATTGCGATCCACCAGTTCTCCGGTATGACTGATTCGTTTTTGTCATTTTCTCTGGACTATGAGATTGATCATTCAAGTTCGGTAGTTTTGTTATTACCTTTAATTAGTGTATACAATCATCATATTCAAACTTCATATCAATTGGCTGGCCCACTACAGCTAAATTTCTTATGTAAAATCATTTGCATTGACCAACCTTTAAAAATGGTGCTTTTTGTCCCTTTGACCACTTATATCCCAAAAACAGTAAGATATATTGCAAATCTGATTGAAAAATGCAGGCAGAGATTTTCACAAGGATTCCAATGAAAAAAGATATGAAAATCGGACAACAAATAAAAAAGTTTTTTTGGGGGGTGCGGCCCGTATTTGGCCCCCTGTAGCAATGTAACGGTTCAATATACATCAAAACCATTGACACATTTTGTTGACCGAATTTAATGAGGAATTCAATAAAAAAGAATTTAAAAAATCAAATGAATAATAAACATTCTACAACAGTTTTGTCAATACACCTATTTAAGCCCCTTTTGGCCCTTTTTTCCAAAATAGAAAGGGCCACCAACCCCAAATACAATTGGAACCTTCCTCTAGTCGTTACAAACATCATATTAAAATTTCATAACAACTGGTCAACATTTAATCAAGTTATCACACGGAAACCAAATGTCCCCAGACCACGACGATGACCACAACGACGACATCGCCATAACATTATACGATTGCAAAAATTTTGCAGTCGTATAAAAACATAAAACAAGAGGCTCCCAGGAGCCTGAATCGCTCACCTGGTCTTGATGTTGACCCTATAATTTTGTAGAGCTAAATGAGCTGAACATTTAAGCAAGAAACAGCTTTTCTCTACCTGCAATAGTTTTCATTCTATAGGCCAAAAACACCATTTTTCACCCATAAGGGGCCATAACCCCTATAAGTGGTCATCTGACAACTTCGACCCTATGGAGAATTTTGTAGAGCTAAATGAGCTGAACATTTAAGCAAGCAACAGCTAATCTCTATCTGCAATAGTTTTCATTCTGTAGGACAAAAACATGAAAAATCTTTATTTTTCAGGGGCCGTAACCCCTATAAGGGGTCATCTGACAACTTCGACTCTATGGAGAATTTTGTAGAGCTAAATGAGCTGAACATTTAAGCAATCAACAGCTAATCTCTATCTGCAATAGTTTTCATTCTGTAGGACAAAAACATGAAAAATGGCTATTTTTCATCTTAAAGGGGCCGTAACCCCTATAAGGGGTCATCTGACAACTTCGACCCTATGGAGACTTTTGTAGAGTTAAATGAGCTGAACATTTAAGTAAGCAACAGCTAATCTCTATCTGCAATAGTTTTCATTCTGTAGTCCAAAAACATGAAAAAATGCTATTTTTAACCTTTAAGGGGCCGTAACCACTATAAGGGGTCATCTGACAACTTTGACCACATGGAGACTTTTGTAGAGCTTTTGATGCTGAATCAGTAGCGTGGCCTCAGATTTCCTCTATCTCTTATATTTTTTTATTTATAAGCCAAAAACAGTAGTCCGACCCCCCTAGTCTATTTTTAGTAACGGCAGCCATGTTTTTTAACGGATCAAAAATCAAAACACAAGTTTGGTGCAGGACACCCTACGATCATTCATACCAAGTTTCATTAAATTCTGTTTGGTACAGATAGGTGCACACATAACCTGTACAGAAGTTAACATAAAGTTAACTTTGTGACTGCTTTCCATGTCTGCTCATGTCTGCTATAGCAGACATTCAAGTTAACTTGCGTTAACTCATGACTGGTCAAAGCAGACTTGTGACAACTTTTTTATGACTGGTCATAACCAGTCACAAAGACATGACTGCTTTTACCAGACCAGTCATTGGAACAAGTCTGCTCTTACCAGGCATGTTTGATAATGCAAGGGTTGAATTTAATATAATAAAAAATGTCTTGAACATAAAAAAATTAAGTTTCAAATACAGTTTAGGCAAAAGAACATAAAAATTGTCCTTTTACGTTCAGTTTTTAAAGCAGACATTTCACGAAGTTAACTTGACCAGACCTGTCATAATTATGTGACTGCTTTTTAAAGCAGACTTGGAATTATGACTGCTTTTCAAGTTAACTTGGAACCAGTCGTGCGTCTGCTCAAAGCAGTCGAATGACCAGTCGCAAGTGAACTTGAAGTTAACTGGATGTCTTCTTCTCAAGTTAACTTACCATACAGGTTATGTGTGCACCCATCTGTAGTTTGAGAGGAGAAGATTTTTGAAAAATTGTTAACAGACGACGACGACGACAGACGACAGACGACGACGGACGCCAAGTGATGGTAATAGCTCACCTGGACCTTCGGTCCAGGTGAGCTAAAAATGCTATTTTTCACCTTTAAAGGGCCTTAACTCCAATAAGGGGTCATCTGACAACTTTGACTCAATGAAGACTTTTGTAGAGCTTTTGATGTTGAAGAAATAGTGTGGCATCAGATTTCATTTAACTCTTATACTTTTTGATTTACAAGCCAAAAACAGTAGTCTGACCCCCCTGGTCTATTTTTAGTAAAGGCAGCCATGTTGTTTGGACGGCTGTCACCATTTGTGCAATCTTGGTAGAAGACATCCCATTGATGAGGTATGCAAAGTTTTAAAGCAATCCCTTCAGTCGTTTCGGAGAAGATTTTCAAAGAAAGTTACAGTACTTGAACCGATCAATGCAACAGTTTTTGCGATCCGTCGCGCGTCATCAATCAGTCACCAATCAGTCATCGATCCGGTCTCAATCATTCACCGATCCGTCATCAATCAGTCACCAATCCGTCATCGATCAGTCACCAATCCGTCCGATCCTATCCGTCAAATGCATCCCATGGTGCAATTTACCAATCCGTCACGCTTCAATTCAATCTAAAATAAGGATTTTTTAAGTTCGTTTCGCTTATTGTATCACGTGACTCCTTGATCGAATGCATAAAATCTTTGAATAAAAAAGAAATTTATATAAATAAATGTAAAAGCGGGACATTAGACGTGTTTTATATCAATAATTAAACAAAGAATATTACAAAGCACAGCCGAATTGTGCTTAAATAAATATTAAAGTCTAACTTTAATGTAAAGACATAACACATTTCTGTTTTAAAATGCGAAAATTCATACGATTTTTTATGTCAAATATATTATATTTTAAAATACCTCATTTAAAATCTTGTCATAAAGTTATTTTGAAAACAATTTTTTGTGATTGTTATAAAACCATCATATAATATTAGGCTCAAACATCAGATTTTTAATTTCTTAAATTATTGTGTCAAACCTGATGTAAAAAAATGTTTCGCAAACATTTTCTTGGCAATTTTATTAAACCGTCATATAATTTTATGCTAAAATAGAAGATTTTACTATAGTTTCATAAATTTTACATAAGAAATTTGTAAATGTGATCTATATTCCTTTGCGAACAAATTTTCTTTATTGTCTCTTTACTATATGAACCTTATTTTTTAAGTCAGCAATATGTAGTTATGCAACTTTTCAACTTATCTTAGCATTAATGTGTCAAACCTATGAGAAAAGTTGTTTCGCAAACATTTTCTTGGCAATTTTATTAAACCGTCATATAATTTTATGCTCATATAGAAGATTTTACTATAGTTTCATATATTTTACATAAGAAATTTGCAAATGTGATCTATATTCCTTTGCGAACAAATTTTCTTCATAATCTCTTAACATTATTAACCTTATTTTTTAAGTCAGCAATATGTAGTTATGCTATTTTTCAACTTAATATACCATTTATGTGTCAAACCTGATGAAATAAGTTATTTCGCAAACATTTTCTTGGCAATTTTATTAAACCGCCATATAATTTTATGCTAAAATAGAAGAGTTTACTATAGTTTCATATATTTTACATAAGAAATTTGTAAATGTGATCTATATTCCTTTGCGAACAAATTTTCTTTATTGTCTCTTTACTATATGAACCTTATTTTTTAAGTCAGCAATATGTAGTTATGCAACTTTTCAACTTAATATACCATTTATGTGTCAAACCTGATGAAAAAAGTTATTTCGCAAACATTTTCTTGGCAATTTTATTAAACCGTCATATAATTTTATGCTCATATAGAAGATTTTACTATAGTTTCATATATTCTACATAAGAAATTTGCAAATGTGATCTATATTCCTTTGCGAACAAATTTTTTTCATAATCTCTTAACTTTATGAACCTTATTTTTTAAGTCAGCAATATGTAGTTATGCAACTTTTCAAGTTGTCTTGAGCATTAATGTGTCAAACCTGATGTAAAAAGTTGTTTCGCAAATATTTTCTTGGCAATTTTATTAAACGGTCATATAATTTTATGCTAAAATAGAAGATTTTACTATAATTTCATAAATTTTACATAAGAACTTTGTAAATGTGATCTATATTCCTTTGCGAACAAATTTTCTTTATTGTCCCTTTACTATATGAACCTTATTTTTTAAGTCAGCAATATGTAGTTATGCAACTTTTCAACTTATCTTAGCATTAATGTGTCAAACCTATGAGAAAAGATGTTTCGCAAACATTTTCTTGGCAATTTTATTAAACCGTCATATAATTTTATGCTCATATAGAAGATTTTACTATAGTTTCATATATTCTACATAAGAAATTTGCAAATGTGATCTATATTCCTTTGCGAACAAATTTTCTTCATAATCTCTTAACTTTATGAACATTATTTTTTAAGTCAGCAATATGTAGTTATGCTATTTTTCAACTTAATATACCATTTATGTGTCAAACCTGATGAAAAAAGTTATTTCGCAAACATTTTCTTGGCAATTTTATTAAACCGTCATATAATTTTATGCTCATATAGAAGATTTTACTATAGTTTCATATATTCTACATAAGAAATTTGCAAATGTGATCTATATTCCTTTGCGAACAAATTTTTTTCATAATCTCTTAACTTTATGAACATTATTTTTTAAGTCAGCAATATGTAGTTATGCTATTTTTCAACTTAATATACCATTTATGTGTCAAACCTGATGAAAAAAGTTATTTCGCAAACATTTTCTTGGCAATTTTATTAACCCTTCATATAATTTTATGCTAAAATAGAAGAGTTTACTATAGTTTCATATATTTTACATAAGAAATTTGTAAATGTGATCTATATTCCTTTGCGAACAAATTTTCTTTATTGTCTCTTTACTATATGAACCTTATTTTTTAAGTCAGCAATATGTAGTTATGCAACTTTTCAACTTATCTTAGCATTAATGTGTCAAACCTGATGAAAAAAGTTGTTTCGCAAACATTTTCTTGGCAATTTTATTAACCCATGATATAATTTTATGCTCAAATATAAGATTTTACTATATTTTCATATATTTTTCATAAGAAATTTGCAAATGTGATCTATATTCCTTTGCGAACAAATTTTCTTCATAATCTCTTAACATTATGAACCTTATTTTTTAAGTCAGCAATATGTAGTTATGCAACTTTTCAAGTTGTCTTAGCATTAATGTGTCAAACCTGATGTAAAAAGTTGTTTCGCAAACATTTTATTGGCAATTTTATTAAACCATCATATAATTTTATGCTAAAATAGAAGATTTTACTATAGTTTCATAAATTTTACATAAGAAATTTGTAAATGTGATCTATATTCCTTTGCGAACAAATTTTCTTTATTGTCTCTTTACTATATGATTCTTATTTTTTAAGTCAGCAATATGTAGTTATGCAACTTTTCAACTTATCTTAGCATTAATGTGTCAAACCTATGAGAAAAGTTGTTTCGCAAACATTTTCTTGGCAATTTTATTAAACCGTCATATAATTTTATGCTCATATAGAAGATTTTACTATAGTTTCATATATTTTACATAAGAAATTTGCAAATGTGATCTATATTCCTTTGCCAACAAATTTTCTTCATAATCTCATAACTTTATAGACCTTCTTTTTTAAGTCAGCAATGTGTAGTTATGCTATTTTTCAACTTAATATACCATTTATGTGTCAAATCCGATGAAAAAAGTTATTTCGCAAACAATTTCTTGTCAATTTTATTAAACCGTCATATAATTTTATGCTCATATAGAAGATTTTACTATAGTTTCATATATTCTACATAAGAAATTTGCAAATGTGATCTATATTCCTTTGCGAACAAATTTTTTTCATAATCTCTTAACTTTATGAACATTATTTTTTAAGTCAGCAATATGTAGTTATGCTATTTTTCAACTTAATATACCATTTATGTGTCAAACCTGATGAAAAAAGTTATTTTGCAAACATTTTCTTGGCAATTTTATTAACCCTTCATATAATTTTATGCTAAAATAGAAGAGTTTACTATAGTTTCATATATTTTACATAAGAAATTTGTAAATGTGATCTATATTCCTTTGCGAACAAATTTTCTTTATTGTCTCTTTACTATATGAACCTTATTTTTTAAGTCAGCAATATGTAGTTATGCAACTTTTCAACTTATCTTAGCATTAATGTGTCAAACCTGATGAAAAAAGTTGTTTCGCAAACATTTTCTTGGCAATTTTATTAACCCATGATATAATTTTATGCTCAAATATAAGATTTTACTATATTTTCATATATTTTTCATAAGAAATTTGCAAATGTGATCTATATTCCTTTGCGAACAAATTTTCTTCATAATCTCTTAACATTATGAACCTTATTTTTTAAGTCAGCAATATGTAGTTATGCAACTTTTCAAGTTGTCTTAGCATTAATGTGTCAAACCTGATGTAAAAAGTTGTTTCGCAAACATTTTATTGGCAATTTTATTAAACCATCATATAATTTTATGCTAAAATAGAAGATTTTACTATAGTTTCATAAATTTTACATAAGAAATTTGTAAATGTGATCTATATTCCTTTGCGAACAAATTTTCTTTATTGTCTCTTTACTATATGATTCTTATTTTTTAAGTCAGCAATATGTAGTTATGCAACTTTTCAACTTATCTTAGCATTAATGTGTCAAACCTATGAGAAAAGTTGTTTCGCAAACATTTTCTTGGCAATTTTATTAAACCGTCATATAATTTTATGCTCATATAGAAGATTTTACTATAGTTTCATATATTTTACATAAGAAATTTGCAAATGTGATCTATATTCCTTTGCCAACAAATTTTCTTCATAATCTCATAACTTTATAGACCTTCTTTTTTAAGTCAGCAATGTGTAGTTATGCTATTTTTCAACTTAATATACCATTTATGTGTCAAATCCGATGAAAAAAGTTATTTCGCAAACAATTTCTTGTCAATTTTATCAAACCGTCATATAATTTTATGCTCAAATATAAGATTTTACTAAAGTTTTATATATTTTACATAAGAAATTTGCAAATGTGATCTATATTCCTATGCGAACAAATTGAACACAGTGAATTAAAAAAAAAAAAAAAAAAATTACTAGATTATTGATATCTCCTGAATAATTTGGTCTTTATTATATGTTACAAATTGTTGAAATGATTGTTCTAAGCAGAACCCTTTTACATTTTAAAGATTTTTTCAGCACAGTTTCTGTTTTTGTATTTACAAAGCAGAACAAATAAAATAAAATTATATTAGTATTATTTTTATAGAAGAAAAGAACACGAACTTTGCCTATTTAGTTTGAAGGAAGTACTATGTAAACAATTATTAAATTCATTAGATTAATAAAATTAACATATTTAAATAGAAAATGTATGTCTTATTTAACACTATAGCATAATTTATTTAAAACGAATTAAATTAACGCCGTGACTGGTTTGTGTTACGTTATATAAACGTATAGGTATAAACGATAACTTCGTTTCACAGAAGAGTTTTCTAATTATACCGATCGATCGTATCAGTCAAAATAACGGATCGATAGCCCGGTTACCTATGGTATCTGTCATCCGTCCAATCCGTCCGATCCGTCATCAATCAGTCAACAACGCGTCACCAATCATTCACCAATCCGTCATCAATCAGTCATCAATCCGGTCCAAACGCGTCATTAATCCGTCACCGATCAGTCATCGATCCGTCAAATTGTTGCATTGATCGGTTCAAGTACTGTAATGACGACAACGGTTGACAATGACGGATGCCAAGTGATGGCAATAGCTCACTTGGGTCAGGTGAATAAAAAATATGCTTTTTTGCCCCTTTTGGGCCCCTCATTTCCCCCCCCCCCAAAAAAAAAAAACAAGAGAACTTGAAAATCATTCCACCATTTAATGGTAAGCAACATTATTGGATTTTTTTTTAGCATTCAATCAACCAGAACTAAAGTTATTGTGGAAAACAAATAACTTTATCATTTTTTTGCCCCTTTTGGGTCCCTTTCTACTAAACCAGAAAAGAGGGGACACCCCAAATCATCCCATGCCTTCATTTTATGGCAAGTACCATTACTGTAAAGTTTCATAGCATTTGGTCAACCACAACAAAAGTTATTGTGGAAACAAATAAAAAGAGTTGCTTTTTTGGTCCCATTTGGGTCCTTAATTTCTAAACAAAATTTTAAATGACCCAAAAAGGAGAGGTGCAGGTCTTTAATATAACTGTTATCACTGTGTAAAATTTCAGAAAGATCTTGTGTTTGGTTTTTGAGATTCAATTTACACAAGACAGGCATCCCATAGCCCCAATGATGGACATATGGACAGACAATGTGACTAGACTACTGGACCTGCTTTTTCTTTAGACGATGCAGATCAAAAACCAAAACACAACCAATTTTCACTTCAACAAAATACTTCCATGTATAATACTTCTATTGAGTTTTTTAGAGAGGTGTTGAGCAGAATAACTTTCCAATGTTGTGCGGTTGTGTGTGTGTTGGTGTTTAAAACCCTCTTTAGACACACCTGGGCCATGTAAGGCCGACAGTTTTAATGTTGGATCCAGAAGAAACCACCACCCTTGGGTAGGTAACTGACAAACCTTATCACATACAGTTGGGGGAATCCCTTTTTGTAACTTTCCAATGGCAACACAAACAGGACAATATGTATCCCCACTAAATTGGGGGGGGGGCATAAACTACTTTCACAAAAAAAATAACCACTACATGTGACTGCATGTAAACTAATATCATATGCAAATAAATTTAAAGTAATAAAAGATATTGGTTTATTATTGAATTGTTTAAGCTTTCAAACAATGGTCACACATAGTCGGCCCCATTGTTTAAAATAACTAACTGATCATAAGATATGTTACTTTTGTTTACCTAAAGTTTAAATTTGTCAAGCATTGGGGTGTGTCTTTCACCATGGACATAATTGGTCTAAATGGATTAATTCTTATAAGAATTGAGTGAATTAATCTCTAACTTTGAAGGATGGCTTCAGGGAAGTCCTATGACCCAGCACAAATTCCTGTCAAGTGTCATGAATGTGAGATATCGGATATTAAGCTGAAGTGTCTCCAGTGTGACCTATACCTGTGTCAGCAGTGCTCCTCTATGATTCATTCTAAGAGTAAATCTAACAAGGATCACTTTATCATAGACCTTAAGGATCTTGGCAGTTTAGATTCAGCTGACTTGCAACGTAAATTTGACCTGGAAAACCAAACTTGTTCCACTCATAAAGGGAAAAAATGTGTTTCTTTTTGTTGTGAATGCATAAGACCAATATGCATGAAATGTATCAGAGACAAATGTCAAAGTCATAATCATGAGGATTTATGTGAGAGATATGAATCGAAATATTCTAAAATCAGAGAAATTTCAGAACAAATTAAAAATGACATTCCATTCTATGACAATGAAGAAAAAAGACTTGAGAAATCTTTATCTGAATCGAGACAAAAAAGTGGGGAGCTTAAAAAACAAATTCAAGAACAGAACTAGAGGCTCCCAGGAGCCTGAATCGCTCACCTTGTATTCGATGATACTTATATGCTGGATATTTTAACAAAGGACTGCTACTCTGTGGAATTATCAATTTTAATGTTCTAAGGGAAACAACTCCTATCAAGAAAGGTCTTACAACTTTGACCCCATTACATAATTTTTAGATCTTTATGTGCTTAACCATATGCAATTTAAATTTTTCAAATATCTTGTATTGTTTTCAAGATATAAGTCTTAAAAGAGCAAAATTTGAAAAAAAAACAAGAAAAAGGGCAATAACTCCTACAACCATTGTAAGATCTTCTTCAAAACTTCTGGGCAGGTAGATCTTTATGTGCTGATCATTATTATCCAAATAGAATTTTAATATCTGTTACAATTTTTGAGAAATTTGCAAAACACTGCAACTTACCCTTATGTTCTATTTTTAGCCATGGCGGCCATGTTTTTTGTCGAATCGAAATTTCGAACGATAATTTTGTAGACCACATACTACTGAACAACCCTACCAAGTTTCATTTCATTTGACTAAGCAGTTTTAGAGGAGAAGATTTTTGAAAAGTTGAACAAAAAACTGTGAAAATGGTCAATTTTTACAATCCAAGGGGTATAACTCCTAAAGGAACGATCCTACAACTTTGACTCTGTTACGACTTTTGTAGATCTTGATGTGCTTAGTCATATGCCATTTAAATTTTTGAAATATCTTGTATAGTTTTCAAGATATAGGGCTAAATAAGTAATTTTTTTGAAAAAAATCCAGAAAAAGGGCAATAACTCCTACATCGGTTGTTGGATCTTCTTGAAAATTTCAGGGCAGGTAGATCTTGAGGTGCTGATCACTTTTATCCTATTGCCAGAATTTTGATATCTGTTACGGTTTTTGAGTAATTTGCAAAAAACTGCAATTTACCCCTATGTTCTATTTTTAGCCATGGCAGCCATGTTTTTTGTCGAATCAAAATTTCGAACGATAGTTTTGTAGAGGACATACCACAGAACAACCCTATCAAGTTTCATTACATTTGGCCAAGCGGTTTCAGAGAAGAAGATTTTTGAAAAGTTGAACGACGGACGACAGACGACGGACGACGGACGACGGACGACGGACGCCAAGTGATGACAAAAGCTCACATTGCCTTCGGCAAGGTGAGCTAAAAAGGATCTTCAGGCAGCCATTGACAAATTCTCTCAGAATCTACTACAGCAAGTCGATGACATTTATAATCCGGGACAGGCTAAACTTCAAGACGAACTAATGAGAATTCAAGAAACAAGAAACGACTTAAAGGAGCAGAAACAAGATATTGATAAAATACTATCATCATACCAAGCTTCTGATGTGTTCAATAAAGATTATTCTGAAGGAAGAAAATTGTCAGAAAAAGTGCCATGTGACATTGAAACACCCCAGGCTAAGTTTATTCAAAGTGACCTTGACGGTATTCCGTTGCATGATGTATATGGAAGTGTTCATAGAATCCCTGAGTTAAAGCCGTCTCAATCATATCAGACAAATCTTGAAAATGTATGGAGCATTGTACATTCTGATCATGACATGAAATTCATTGGTAGCTATATAAATGAAAAGCTACAAAAAGTTAAAGCTAAAAATGACAAGTTAGAAGTGATTAAGGAAGAAGACATTATAGTTTATGACATGGACATGATGGATAACGGAGATCTAGTAATCTCAATGCTTGAATCAGAACTTAAACTTTATACAAAATCAGGAACATTTCAAACATACAAAACTTTCTCTGCTTTACAAACATTAGGTGTACATGTTAATAAATACAAGGAGGTATTAGTGGGTCTATCAGAACCCTCACCTTCTATGTCTGTTAGTAAGGATAGTATCAGGCAGGTTGTTGTCCTTAACCAGTCAGGCAACATACAACATACATATGAGCATGATAAAAACAATCAGAGACTTTTTACATTTCCATTTAGAATTGTAACTTGTGGGGATAAAATATGTGTTATTGATATACTGAATGACTCCTGGGAGGGTAGGGTGGTGGTCATTGATAACAGGGTTCACATACAATGGGTCTACAATGGGTGTGGTACAGACAAACCTAAGTTTTACCCCCGTGACATGGCAGTGACCTCTACTGATATGATTCTAGTTTCTGATGGTATAAACCATGCAATACATGTTCTGACCACTACTGGAGAGGTCATTGTCTGTCACAATGTCAAAGATTCTGGGATAGAAGTCCCTCTCAGTCTAGCTATTGATACTAAAGGGTTGTTGTGGGTAGGGTGTTTTGCAGTGGAGAATGCTAAGCTTCATGTTGTCAAGTTATATTGAACTAGTTCTTTATTGCAATGGCATAATTCATTTTGTCTGATTATTAAATTGTACTCAGCATAATTTATTAAGAGTAAACTATCATTAAGAAAGTACATGTATTGATACTAAATGAGAACTGTTTTTCTTTTGAGAATTTGTCATGAACAAGATAATTACTTATTTCAAGACAACAATAAATATATTTTAGTGTATTGTACTGTAGTTATCATTTTACTTTCATTTTTCACTAAAATGGTTTATGTGTCTGTTCTTCTTTCTTTCATTTTCTCTTATTTAGTTTTTTTTAACAAGTTAAAGAGAAAATATTTAATTTTGAATCCAAATTGTAGATACTAGATAAATGAATCTGGGATACTACTTAAACATTTTGAAAAATATGGATTATGGAAAGATGTTGGATAAGAGTATGTGACACAGTCTTTTATATACAAAAAGATATATAAACATGCAGCAGTTTTATTTCTGCTTGGTGTCTTTCAATTGGCCCAAAAAAAAATCTGTCAAAGACTAAAATGGCAGGATTTCGTTAACCAGGAAGTAGGTAAGCAACAGACTTGTAATCCTACATTATGTGAGCTATTGCTGTATAACAAAAATCAAGAATTTTTTCTTTTGTGAAATCTGGCAAAAAATGAATCAGGTTTTCGAGGAACACTTTTATCAAACATATACATGTACAATGCTAATAGGTGGTTGTGTACTCCAAAGAGTAAAATGATTTTGTTAAAATATCTTTGATCAAATAATTCAGACCTGTCAAGTGTCACGCAACTCGCGTGAGACTCACGCATCTTATTGGTAAATAATTTAGCGGAAAATTTCTTTGATCTTTTAATTTTTCCTTTGATCTTTCTATTTTTGGGCAAATCTCACGCAAGCAGCTCACAAAAACTTGACAGCCCTGAAATATTGGACACTTGGGTAAATATAAATAGAGCAGAGTGAAATATGTTAATTTGATCTGCAACTTATAATTGTAGAACATGCATGTAAACAAAGTCATCAATACCAGCAAGCGCGTTTAGCAAGGTTGAAATTTTTGTTCACATGGTGTTTAATATTTGAGTATCAAATCAAATTGAATGGAATGGAACATAATACAAGCTTATAATCTTATCTGTCAAGATTTCTCAATACTTGCAAGTATATAGCAAAACTTTTAGTGCTAATATATATATAATGTAAAGGGGCAAAAACTAAAGCAGTAGAGAAACTTAATCTGCAACACTAATATTGAGTTAGTGAGGACATCCGTCATATGACCATATACAGTTTAAAGAGTTAAGCACTATAGTTTATCTTGCCTGCGGCACCATTGGAAATATTAATTTCTCCTTATTTTTCCATATTTTCATAAATTTATGAACTGGAACATCAAACTTGAACACTTTACATTTACCAAAATACAACAGAAAATCATTTTCATGTATTTTTCTAAAAAAAAAAAACATGGTCAAGGTCAAAATATGAGGATGCAGCTAGAACTGCCTGGTTCTAATGTGAAAATAAATCAAGTTTTATCAACCTAGACAGAAATATGAAAGTGTTCATAAACCTTTAACATTGCTATTGTAGTGCATTGAAAATTGCTAAAGAAACTCAACCAAACAAGAACAGAGGTTGACCCTTGGGTATTAATGTTAAAAGACAGACCTTTTCTTAATATTCATTATGTAGTCATCAAGTTCAGGATTAAGACATTACGTCATGTTCTTCGGGTCGTTTTGTGTCATTCTGTCCTCGTCGATGTGATAACATCTTTTTACTTTTTAGCCCCTGAAGAAGGACTTTATGTCCGAAAATTTGGGCAATTTAGTTTTTATTTGTTTTAAAGGTTTTATTTATTTATATTTCATATTTTGTTTTACCTTTTAAATGTGGCTTCACCTACCATTTATTTACCTCTTGAATGACAGCTGTTTTCCCATTCCATAGGTTTGGAAAATTTTTAAATATTTTAAAAAGTTTCTCCATCAACTCATAAGTTCACTATATTAGTATAGAGGGGTCTCTTAATTCTGAATCAGTTTTACTCTTTCATAACAGTAGCTTTCTCAATGCAACATGTTTAAATGGACAGATTTGTAGGTTCACCTCTGACTTTTGCAACTCACATATTTATACAATCTTCTTTAATTTCTCTTTACCTACGGCCCTTTCAAAAGCAGCAGATTTTTACACTCTAATTGTTCTTTGCCTACAATGCCTAGGGACTCCCACCTACACATTTACACCCCTTTTTCCCTATTAAGCTCCTTTCATGAAAGAATCTTAGTTTTGCTATTGGACTATAAAAATTAACCTTGAGCTCATAAATTTATGTGAATTAGAATTTTGTGATAACATATATCACTACATATGTTATACTTGTTTAGTAGTTTAAGAGAAGTTGCATTCACAAACTGTCCAAAGAACCATAACTCCCAAAAAAAATTTTGGATAAAAAATTCCTGGTAATATGTACAACTACATATGGTGTACTTCTAATTAACCAAGTTTTGGTAAATTCTGTTCAGTAGTTGAAGAGGAGTTGTGTTCACAAACTGTATTCGGGACTTTCTGCAATTTTTTAACCAAAGGGCCATAACTCCCATAAAACTTGCAGATAAAAAATTACTGGAAATATGAACAAGTATAATGTTCTCATTGCATACCAAATTTCGCTCAATTCTGTTAAGTAAATTATGAGGAGTTGTGTTCACACCTTGATCACAGACGGATGGACAGACTGACAGACCAGTCAAAGACTTTATACCCTCTGCAACTTCATTGCCTGGGATATAATAACAGCAACTATTCCCCTTATATGTAGAAAGTTCAGCAAGACCCCTCCCAAACCATCCTCCTTTTACAAAGACTCCCCCATACTAATGGTTTCTTACATAGCAGCTGCTTTCCCTTTCGAACAGGTCAGTTGAGCAGATAGTCTTTAGATAGATAGAGTAGATTAATTTGGAAGGGAGACCCATAAATAAAGAGGCATCTTTAATTCTGCCAATTCCATTAGCTAAAACTTTTTCAAAAAGAGATTGTTATACTTACGGCCTCTTCCATGGCAGCAGCTTTTCCTATACAACAGGTTTGTTGAGTAAGGTTATGAAGAAAGCTCTCCATCATCTCAGTAGGGAGTCCCATAAATATACTGGAGTTATATGTCTGTACTAGGTTCTTGAAGGTACTGGATATGCCAAGGTTCTCATAGTCTTGTAGCTCAATACTGTAAAACAAGTTCATACAAAATGTATATAATCATATAAATGTCAGATTTAAATCTAAACTTGAGTTTGTTACACACAAAATGACATTTAATTCCCATAACAGCATTATTTGTTTTAATTGACATCTTCCATGAATTGTTGGCAACAAGCAGACATTATGCATATTTGTAGATTGACATGATTGATTATTTAGTGTTTTGTCTTCCTTACCGCATTTGACATGCTGAATTGACTATTGGCAACCAGACAGGTGTGCTATAGCAAGCAGGAACTGCTTACTCTTCCGAAGCACCTGAGTTCACTCTTGTTTCGACTGGAGTTCACGTTGATGATTAATATTCAGTTATTTTGCTTTCCATGTTTTACATGTTGTCTGTTTTTGTACCGTTCTTGTTGGTGTTTACTGATTTTGTCTCTGCCATTTCGGACTTTTGACATTCGGACACCCCATTGGTACCTCTGCATCTTGACAAATTTATTATGAAAATCAATGTAAAATTTCTTATTCATCAGGAATCAAATTTTGTTGTTTGCCTAACCCATTACAAATACATTCACAGAAACTTACCCAGATAACATAGGTAGAAACCCTCCGAGGAAAAAAGCCAGAAACTGACACTTAGATTTGTCATCTAGGAATATGGAACCCTGGAGAGAGGCTAGCTGGGATATACACTGTAGACAATGGTTAGCCATGTCTGAATTGTGGCGTACCCTTTTGTAGATCTGAAAATAGATATATTTTTTAATTTCATTAAATCTTAGGCCAATTCAAAAAATATTCTAGATTCTGTGCCTCCCTAATTTTTACAGCTGCCTGAAATGATAAGTTTTGATTTTTGCCAAATGATGTTCATTTATGATTAATTGCCTTTAAAATGAGTTTTGCAATAACTTATCTATCCCCCACCACTGATTTTTTTTTCGACAGCTATTGCTTTTAACATGAAGGAACTTACATTGAAGAACAGTTGTAAAACAGATTTATCCAGCAGTGTGTCCCTCCAGTTCTCATTGGGTTTTAAGGCTACATTCTGATTCATCTCAAATGAACCAATGTGTCGTCGGTCTATTTTTATGTTAAGGAAACATTCAAATTTACATTTAGTAAGTTATATAAAGTTAGAACTTTTAGAAAATCTGTCAATGTCGAAAATAGCAGGATTTTGTTAAACAAGAAGTCAGTGAGGGATAGGCCTGAAATCAAATCTCATGTTATGGGACCCCATACTGATGATGTATATCAAATATCAAAAAGCGTGATAAGTGGGTGCTGAGAAAACTGTTACAATTTCTTTTTCATTCTGCCCACTATCCACCATTTAATAACCATGATTTTTTCACTCAAAATGGTGTTGTAAGAATACATCCATCTTGTATGAGCTGTAAATTTTTGTTGGATGTTGAAATACATGTATCAATTTCTCAAGTCATTTTTTAAACTACTCAATTCAGGATTTTGGTTTTTGTGTGCTTTTTAAATAAATTTAATTCAACTTCTAAATATTTGAAGGATTTTGTTAATGTGGTTGGATAAAATAAAAATTCTTTTAAAGCTTATCATATATCTACAAGTTTTTCATATCTCATTTATGAACCTTAAATATGTATCCAATATTTAATCAGAAGATTTATGATTCAAACTATTCCAGGTAAGGATACAGATTTTAGGTGTGAATTCCCAGCAGAGAACATGCTCAGATATGGACAGTAGCCTGTTCAGTACAGCAGTTGCCTCCCTTGTGAGAGGATGTGGTTGTTTCTCTAACTCATTCATAACTTGTAAGGCAAATTGGAAAACTCTTTTTAAGTCTTTTTCCTGTAAAAATATGATATTGGAACAAATATAGGTTGTATTGGCATATAACACAAAACTAACTTTATGTGCTTTAATGAAGCTAATTATATAAATTCGCAAAAATAAACCCTCATGAAAACTACCTTTTAGGCGTTTACAGTTTATAAAAATCACGTTTAAGAAAATTTGTTAAAAGAGAAACTACATAGATCTTTTATTTTTTAATAACCAGTTCAGCCCTGTTTACAAAACATGCATCAAAGGTATTTTGCCCCAAAATTAAATGGACTCAACAAGAGAATTGCAAAATGTTGCTTTTTGGAAATTCAAAACATGAAGATAAGTTTCTGGGTTCTTTTCATAGGTAATGTTTAAACCAGCAGTTCAAAACCATTTTAGTACAGATGGCTGTTAATTCTAGTAAAACACACTTCTTATTAGCCATGACTATTACCTCAAAAGCCCTTTTACACTTGGCATGAAACTCCCATGTAAACCCTACACTACTGGTCCTACTGGAACTGGAATACTCATTCAATAAGGCTGTCAACATAGAGCAGGCAACCAGTTGCTACAAAAACAAGTGACATTAATGATCTGTAAACATGGTTATTTTCAACATGTACTAATTTTCGCTATATTATTTGCAATAGAACCTCTACCAAATATGTATAATAATTGACACTGTGAAAATTACTACCCGCAAAATAGATATTCTAAAATTGAACGCATGACAATTAGAAACCATAAAAAAAATATTAAATTTTTCTGTGTATCATTCTTAGCCGGGATAATAACTGTAGCGGTTACCCATGGCTCTAGGTACGATAGCCTTTCAGTAACTGACCTAACAAAAGCTAGTTGGTTTTTGTGTAAATTTCCTCATCACAAATGAATTCACTTATCAATAAAAACTCCCAATATCATGAATATAGTTCCTTTTCCAATACCAAATTAAAATACTCTAGTCTACTTTTATACTATTAAAACTTTAACCATCCTAAAATTTGTAGATCATCCCGGCTACCAGTACTTTCAGTACTTTGATTGTTTTTACCGAGAATATGCCTTGCAAAATATTTTTTACTGTAATTACTTAATTAATAAGTTAATGTGAGGAAAAAACGCTATGTACATATCAGACCCAGTATAACAGTCTGAGGCCCATTAGAGGTCAACCACCCAGTCTTGCTCTATAAAACTCGATGTTTACTGAAGAAGCAGAAATATTCGTGGGGAATTAAAAATATTTAGTTCAATAGTGTATTATAAAATTAAGAATCCATGAATATTTGTCTCCACCAATTCAGTTTTCTGCTCTAAACAACGAAATTTTATCCCTACGAAAATGATTATACAGTAGTTTGCAAAAGAATCTATATAAAAAATTTTGAGGCACATGAAAAAATCAGGACAGGAGGGGATGAGAATTTAGGTCATTTTTTATATTTGCCTAATTAAAGGAATTTACTCCTTATTCCCTGTAAAGGTAACCTACCATGGTGTGTGTGTGTTGATGTTTAATGCCCTTTATCGATGCACCTGGGCCATGTAGGGCGGTCAGTTTTAATGATGGAGGAAACCGGAGTACCCGCAGGAAACCAATGACCTTGGGCAGGTAGCTGACAAACCTAATCACATACAGATGGGAAAGTCCTTTTTTGTTAAATACAAACACGAACACTTAAGCTGAGAGGTGATTGGCTTGTGGTCAACCAGCGCCTCAGACCACACGGCCACCCAGGCCCCCACTTACCATGGTAACATTACCACTAGCTACAAGTGTTGTCACATCTTGGAACAAACTGTCACAACTAGCTCCTTTGATGTCGACAGTACCTCTCTTTAGGATCACTGCCACTGTCTGGAGAATCTGTTCTCGAACATAACTCTGAAGACTTTAAACAAAAATGTTGAAATTATACAGACTACATCTTTCAAAATTAATTTATAAAGGGTAGGGTGTGGATGTGATTTACACAGATTTGCGTATGCATTGTACATGTATTAATGTAATATAGCTTCTACATCACGATCGAGGTGATTATGGAATTTCTGACATCAAGAGAAATAAATTTGATTATTTAATGGCGAGGCTTGCCCAGCAATTAAAATATCAAATTTATTTCTCAAGATGTTAGAAATTATATAATCATCGAGAATTTAGTTGTAGAAGATTTTTCTCTAATGTCTACAGGTAAATAATTGCCAAAAGTTTGATTATCAATTATAAGCACGTGCAACTAAGCTGAGAACAAAATTTTCTCTAGAGGTGAGAAATAATTTTCCACAACTGGTTGAGTCAGGTTGATAAATCGGACGAAAATTAGAGAAATACACTTTCACTGTAAAAGGTGGCTGTGATGGAAGCTTATCATTTGTAATTTTTTAATTATAGTTTTGTTGGTTTATGTCAGTGACATCATCATGTAAAGATTATTTTCCCTATTTTAACAGATGCATAGGGTACTATGTATTTAATGAAATAAAAGGTTTACCTTTTATTAAGGAGCAAACCCTATGTCTCGAAATTTTTACACAAGTGAAACTTGAACCTACATTTAACAGACAACTTTAATACAACATCTTGATAATGTAAGTGCAGCCATTCCATTCCAAATGTTTTTTTACGAGCCATACTGAATGATGAGCTTTATAAGTTTTAAGTAAGGTAAAAATTATACAAATGTATATCAATTCCAGACTTACGTTATAGGCTGGGTAATAAAATGCAGAAGGAAAGATCTTAAATAGTCCAGTCGATTTGTGCAGGTCTTTGGCGAAATTGCTCAAAGTATGGTAAAAGCATGAAATTTGGCATGGTGGTAGAAAATATCATACTAAACAATATAAGCTATGGACCCAACTCGAAAATTCAAGATGGCGGCCATTTTCAAGATGGCCGCTTAATGGAATATGAAATTAACAAATAAATCAAATAAAATTCATTAAAAAATGTACTTTGAAGATAAACTCACCAAATTGTGTATTAAATCAGTGAAAAAAATTCTAAAGAATATAGAAGAAAACAGTTTGCCTTATATTGGAAATGGCTGTCATTTTAAAGATGAACGCCTCAGAATAGCATATTTATCTACATTAGAAATCATGTTTTATTCAGTATTTTTATGCCCCTAAATATGAATGAACGCAATAGATAAGTGCTAAAACAAATTTGAAACAAGTGTAAAAGGAATCTCTATTTTGTTTGAAGATATCAGAAGGGGAGTGTACAGAAATATTTTTTTATATATTGCTAATCACAGTAAAATTGTGTTTAGATGTGAATATTGTCATATAAGCTCTTGAAACAATGACATATATTCAACCTGCTGCAGACCACCTTAATATAGACTGTCCATTGCCATCTTAAAATGAAAATAATAAAGCAATCAAGACCATGAAAACTGACCTACGCCAGACTCATAATGTATGTCATTATTTAAATCGAATCCTAAAAAACAGCATAAATACTCAAACCCATGACACAGTTGAACTCCCACAAGGTTGGGAAAAGAATACATAATTTAAGTTGTTAACAAGAGGCTCCCAGGAGCCTGAATCGCTCACCTGGTCTTGAGTCAACCCTAAACATGTAAACACTTTTCTAGAGCTAAATGAGCTGAACATTTAAGCAAGCAACAGCTTTTCTCTATCTACTATAGTTTCATTCTATAGGCCAAAAACATGAAAAAACATTATTTTAGGGGCCGTAACCCCTATAAGATGTCATCTGTCAACTTTGACCCAATGAAAACTTTTGTAGAGCTAAATGAACTGAACATTTAAGCAAACAACAGCTTTTCTCTATCTGCTTATAGTTTTCATTCACTAAGCCAAAAACATGAAAAAACGTCATTTTAGGGACCGTTACCCCTATAAGGGGTCATCTGACAACTTTGATCCTACAGAGACTTTTGTAGAGCTTTATGAGCTGAACATTTAAGCAAGCAACAGCTTCTCCCCATCTGCTACAGTTTTCATTCACTAAGCCAAAAACATGAAAAAACGTTATTTTAGGTGCCCTAACCACTATAAGGGGTCATCTGAAAACTTTGACCCTATGAAGACTTTTGTATAGCCAAATGAACTAAACATTTAAGCAAGCAACAGCTTTTCTCTATCTGCTATAGTTTTCATTCTATAGGCCAAAAACATGAAAAAACGTCATTTTAGGGGCTGTAACCCCTATAAGGGTTCATCTGACAACTTCGACCCTATGGAGACTTTTGTAGAGCTTAATGAGCTGAACATTAAAGCAAGCAACAGCTTCTCTCTATCTGCTATAGTTTTCATTCCATAGGCCAAAAATATGAAAAAACGTTATTTTAGGGGCTGTAACCCCATAAGGGTTCATCTGACAACTTCGACCCTATGGAGACTTTTGTAGAGCTAACTGAGCTGAACATTTAGGCAAGCAACAACTTTTCTCTATCTGTAATAGTTTTCATTCTATAGGCCAAAAAACATGAAAAAATGCTATTTTTCACCTTTAAGGGGCCGTAACTCCTATAAGGGGTCATCTGACAACTTCGACTCAATGGAGACTTTTGTAGAGCTTTTGATGCAGAAGCAGTAGTGTGGCATCAGATTTCATCTATCTCTTATACTTTTTGATTTACAAGCCAAAAACAGTAGTCTGACCCCCCTAGTCTATTTTTAGTAACAGTGGCCATGTTGTTTGGACGCCGGTCACCATTTGTGCAATCTTGGTAGAGGACATCCCATAGATGAAGTGTGCAAAGTTTCAAAGCAATCCCTTCAGTCGTTTCGGAGGAGAAGATTTTCAAAGAAAAGTTAACGACGACGACGACGGACGACGACAGACGACGACGACGGACGACGACGACGGACGCCAAGTGATGGCAATAGCTCACATAGACCTTCGGTCCAGGTGAGCTAAAAAGGGAGGTGTAATCGATTGTAAAAACTAAGGAGCAAAATAAGTGTTACTAAATCCTAATTGAAATAATTCTATGTCGTAATAAAACAACTTCAGACAAAAAAACTGCGAGACCAGAAAGATTGAAAAAAGAAGAAAAATCTTGCATTGAACAGATAGCCAACCTGCACATCAAGCAGCCAATTCAATGAAACAGTTCCCTTTTAGTCCAGTCGATTTGTGCAGGTTTTTGGCGAAATTGCTCAAAGTATGGTAAAAGCATGAAATTTGGCATGGTGGTAGAAAATATCCTACTAAACAATATAAGTTATGGACCCAACTCGAAAATTCAAGATGGCGGCCATTTTCAAGATGGCTGCTTAATGGAATATGAAATTAACAAATAAATCAAATAAAATTCATTAAAAATGTACTTTGAAGATAAACTCACCAAATTGTGTATTAAATCAGTGAAAAAAATTCTAAAGAATATAGAAGAAAACAGTTTGCCTTATATTGAAAATGGCTGTCATTTTAAAGATGAACGCCTCAGAATAGCATATTTATCTACATTATGAAATCATGTTTTATTCAGTATTTTTATGCCCCTTAATATGAATGAACGCAATAGATAAGTGCTAAAACAAATTTGAAACAAGTGTAAAAGGAATCTCTATTTTGTTTGAAGATATCAGAAGGGGAGTGTACAGAAATATTTTTTTATATATTGCTTATCACAGTAAAATTGTGTTTAGATGTGAATATTGTCATATAAGCTCTTGAAACAATGACATATATTCAACCTGCTGCAGACCACCTTAATATAGACTGTCCATTGCCATCTTAAAATGAAAATAATAAAGCAATCAAGACCATGAAAACTGACCTACGCCAGACTCATAATGTATGTCATTATTTAAATCGAATCCTAAAAAACAGCATAAATACTCAAACCCATGACACAGTTGAACTCCCACAAGGTTGGGAAAAGAATAGATAATTTAAGTTGTTAAAAAGGGAGGTGTAATCGATTGTAAAAACTAAAGAGCAAAATAAGTGTTACTAAATCCTACCGGTAATTGAAATAATTCTATGTCGTAATAAAACAACTTCAGACAAAAAAAACTGCGAGACCAGAAAGATTGAAAAAAGAAGAAAAATCTTGCATTGAACAGATAGCCAACCTGCACATCAAGCAGCCAATTCAATGAAACAGTTCCCTTTATATCTATTACAATAAACTTCGAGGAAGCTTTCAATTTTCATGATCGAGAAATTCTGTGGAAACTTCTTGCGATCTATGGAATTACAAACAGAATTGTTACATCAATAACGAATATTTACAGCTCTAGGAACGAAATAACAGGTAGTGCACCCACGAGACATAAGTAAAGAGTTTGAAATACATCCAGTTTTTAGACATGGCTGTTTACTTTTCTTTTTTTGATGTTTCTTTTGGCCATGAATTGATTTCATGATTAGAGAATCACACCAGAGAAGAGGAGATGGAATCCACCAAATGTAAAAAAAACATCTTTGAATTGGTTGAAAATGCTTCAAAACAGTAGTATGTATGAAAAGAGGAGACCATAATGAGAATTAACAAAAACAACATCAATGTCAGCGAAAAAGATGCACTCACAAAAAAAAGGAAAAAAAAGAACAAGACTCTCGTTGAGAGAACAACATTTTACTTTATATATAGAAATTGTGATGAACAACTTTGGTGCAACAGATGATGAAACGGCCCTTGGAATGCCTGAAAAGTATGGGAATCGAAGCAAGTATTCAAAAAGACCAAGCTAAGTAAATTAAGCAGTAACTTTGAATCATATATACAGGGCTATGGTTTAATCACTTTTGCTGTACGGGTCAGAAACACGGAGCCTCACAATGGCCAACATGCAGAAACTTTAGGTATTCAGATACAAATGTCTCTGATCCATCCAAAAGATCGCCTATAAACAGATCGAATTACCAACAAATACAGGCCAAAAAACACCTACAATGTATTGTTCTCGAAATAAAGAAGGGAAGGCGGCAGTGGCTAGAGAGCAACAATTTGATTTTTATGGGGATGGGGCTATGGAGATGCTCTGCCTTGATTTTTTTTGCGGGGACTTAAACTTTTCAAGGTACAATATTTTTTCAGCCAAAAACGCAATCCTGCCTTTCCTTTAATTCAAAGTACTGTCTGGCCTTTTTATTTCTGGATTTTTGCCATCCTGCCTTTTTTATTTCAAACTTCACCATAGCCATCCCCCGTATGGTCGATCCCTTTGGTAGCACATTACGCAAAGGAAAAAACAGGCTATACAATGGACATTGCAAGGTAAAAAAGGGGTGACCTAGACTGAAATGGAGGAGATGCAAGAAAAAATTATAGAGAATGGTTACATATGGAGCAGCATCCATCAACTTTCAAAGGACAGAGGAAAATTGAGAAGAATTGCCAGGGGGTATGGGGGTATGGGGGTAAAATGGCCCAAGTCGAGTCATAACTAATAGGGTCTTTAAATGTAGCATCCCTATAGCAGGCTGGACAAATTGATAAACATATGGATTGACAGAGTGACACCGAAAAAATGCTTATATAATTCTTTAGAAGATAGGCTTAAAAAACACCATTTCGAGTTGATAGTTCCAATGTTAATTAATATATTATAAATATATAATTAATTCTGCCATACTATTTTAAACAACGATAACATCTAAACACAATTTTACCTCAATCAGATTGGTATGATTAGATATGAAGCATATTCCTGTACACTCCCCGCCTGATATCTTCAAACGGACCCAAGATTATATTTATACACCTCATTCAATTTGATTAAGCACATATACATTGTTGTTTGGGCCTATTTGGGTCATAATATACCTTAAATTAAAGATGATATGATTTCATAAGTATATATGCTATTTTGAGGCGGCTATCTTTAAAATGGCAGCCATTTTGAATTTTAGGAAAATCATCTTCTAATATATTGTTCAGAATAGTTTGTACTGCTATTATACATGATTTGATGCTTTTATCTTCAAAGCAGATTTTTTAATGATTTTTTATTTGATTTATTTCCTTATTTTATATTCCATCTGGTGGCCATCTTGAAAATGGCCGCCATTTTGACTTTTGGAATTGGGTCCATAGCTAATATTTTTTAGTATGCTTTGTTCTACCACTGTGCTAAATTTCATGCTTTTACCATCTTTTGAGCATTTTTTTCACAAATCGACTGGACTAAAAGCCTCTATATCTGATGCCTCCAGCAGAGCACAATTTCCTTAATGGTTGTAGCTGCTTGGAATAACACATAGTCACATTTACTGTTTTCTGAAACATTAAGATATAAATTAAAACCGGTACATCATACATATATTTTGTTTAATGCAGCTGGTGAAAAAAAAATTTCTAATCCTATGTTTAGCTCATAATGAATTGCAGGTGATTTATATTGCTGTGTACACTAGTTCTACATCTCATTCTCCATCACTGAACATAGTCTTATTATGTACCTTGTATTCTAGTGTTTGTGTGATTTTAACCCTTTTAGTTTTAATCAACAATTGACTTGGAAATACATGATTTTTTAGACATTTGAGAGAAAAGGAAGAGAGTATCAGTTCATTTTAACATGTATGCACTTCAATGACATCTCTATAGTGCAAGCTAATATATATTATACAGGTGGTTTAATTCCTCTGGGTACTCGGGTTTCCTCCACTGTATGGCCCATGTCTGTTGAAAAGTGGATTAAACCTCAACACTGATCACTCAATAAATTACACATGACCATTCCCCCATGAACTTACCCAATATATATTTGCAGATATTGTATGGTAGTTTTGTTTTCCTGAATTCAAGAATGATATGTTCTGCTGCAACTCTCTGCTCAGGGGTCACAATGTTTGGAGCTGCCTAAAATAAAAAAAAAACAGTTCATAAATACATATACATTAGTGACCAATTTCTAATCTGATATAGGCAGACATAGCATTTTTAAAGGTTCTGCAGGAAGTTAAGTTAGGAAACCGAAAGCTTCTTGAACTGGCATTTTGTTGATTAAAATATCAAATTTATTTCTCAAGATGTTAGAAATTCCATAATCATCGAGAATTTAGCTGTAGAAGATTTTTCTCTAATGTCTACAGGTATCAATATTATCACAACCCTTTAATTGATTAGTTTTAAAAACCTTTACATTCAAATTCTAACTGTAAATGTCAGTTCTAAGCACCGAATGCTAATGAACAACCATACCAAGTTTGGTTGCAATTGGACTTATGGTGTAAGAGGAGTTAACGTTTTAAAAAGTTTACGGACGACGGACGAACTTTAAATTTTCCAATTTTAAGAATTGGATGTGTATAGTTTAAAAAACTTATAAAAATATTGTACTGTAAGAACCTGAATAATTAAACTGTACCCATGTATTAATTTTTGATGCATCAAGCAGGAACTTCTTAGATATGGCTCAGGAAAACCACTGATCACTGTCTTTTTCAGTTCTATTCTTTATTTATTGGTTTTTTTTTATATGTACCCTGCTTTTCTATAGTAGTTTTACAGACTTATTTTCTTGCCTCTTTAAGTTGATTGAGAAAATATCAATATAGCTGTACAGAACAGCATAAAAGAATTTTTAAAAACGTTTTATCACCTCAATATCCCTATTGTGTCTCACAACTATGTTGTGTTCTATGGTCATTACCGGATCCTAAGATCGCAATGGAAGTCTCAGGGAGGTTTGGCGCCATAAAACCTGGTTTAACCCACCATTTCGTTTGAAATGCCTGTACCAAGTCAGGACCATTGCGATCCACCAATTATCTGGTATGACTGATTCGTTTTTGTCATTTTCTCTGGACTATGAGATTGATCATTCAAGTTCGGTAGTTTTGTTATTACCTTTATTATCCACTAAATGCTTTTAAATATGACAGACATGTGTAGGCAGTTAATTCACCATTCACTTCTGAAATAACTTTTCATCTAAAATATCTTTTCATCTGAAATATCTTTTCATCTAAAATATCTTTTCATCTGAAATATCTTTTCTAAGTCACAGAACATTTGTAATATTAATTTCTCCAGTATGTAAATACCTCTTTTTGTTTGCTTTTCTTTGACATCTCCAGAAGTCTTGTTGCTACCAGTTTTCATAATCCAAACACATTTATTTGAGTCTAATTCTTAAGGGTGTGACACCAAATGTTTTGATCATCCTTTCAGCCTTGGAAATTGGGACTTGAGATTCACTTGCCTCGAATCCGTTAATTCTAGTTTTTATCCTTCTTATTCAATACAAAATTCTTCCAAATTTCACTTTCCAAAACAGATTTTTATCGAACAGGAGCCAGTGCTTATTTCACAGACTGTGCTTTTCTGTAATCCTTTCTAGAATATATCAATCAACTGCATCACAGTTTTCACAGAATTATATACTTTTGTATTAGAAAAAAGACAGAAAGCTTTCTAGCATTGCATGCATTTATTTGTATAAAATTATTACATCCATTAACATATCCAAAATAAATGTTTAAGTGACATACTTCCAAATTGCACTAAAAAGTGAAACAAACAAATACAAAATGTGAAAACAGTTATTCAGGTTTTGTGTACATGTAATGGTGTATTCCTAAGCCAAGGCAAAACAAAAATGGCAGAGTGCATGGCAAAGAAAAAGTTTGACCATGAAAAAGGATAGTTAAATTGAAAATTGAATAGTTACATTTTGTTCATGCATAAATTCAGCATTTAAAAATAAACTTACACATTAAGGCATAAATGTCTACACATGTATAACTTGAAATACAAATCACCACAAAGTTCCAGACAATAAATTTTGCTACGCCTGACGCGTGTTTCGTCTATTCAAGACTCGTCAGAGGCGCTCTACCAAAAATATTGAAAATGCCAAACACTGTATGAATATGAAGAGCATAGAAAAGTATAACCAAAAATACCAAACTGGGGAACCAAATTATTAACAAGATATTCAACCTATGTCTGGGGTAGGAAATACCTTAGGTTTAGCCACAACATTACATGTTTGTTTTCTGTCCTAAGTTTCAAAATTTGGGTAAAAAAAAATTAGGGTTAACATTGAGCAAACTTTGCCTGACGTTACAAGTCATGGTGCTTCCAATAAGGTCATGATAAAAAGATATAAAAGGACCTCTTTTCCTGAACAAATACAATAAATACACAAACAAAGATTGATAATTGTTCAATAACAAATTAGTCAATATGGCAATATGGTTTTACAGGCTTAATTTGACAAAATAGGTGTGAATTGTGTGTTGGGGTTGAATGCACTTTTTGATGACTTTTTTTCAATGGTGAAGGAAACTAGAGTTCCTAGAAGAAAGTAAGAGTAAAGTGATTACTTTTTAGTCTTGCAATTAATTTTGTTGCCATTATAAAATTAATTGATTGAAAAATAACTACCATGAATCCTTAGATGTTAACAAAAATTTCCAACTATTATTTAAGGTGGTTTGCTCCTGTATCTTAAAGTAAACAAGAGGCTCCCAGGAGCCTGAATCACTCACCTGGTCTTGATGTCGACCCTATAAAAACTTTTCTAGAGCTAAATGAGCTGAATGTGTAAGCAAGAAAATGTTTTTCTCTATCTGTAATAGTTTTCATTTTAAAGGCCAAAAACATGATAAAACGTTATTTTAAGGGTCATAACCCCTATAAGGGGTAATCTGACAACTATCGCCCTATGTAACTTTTGTAGAGCTAAATGAACTGAACATTTAAGCAAGCAACAGCTTTTCTCTATCTGCTATAGTTTTCATTCTATAGGCCAAAAACATGAAAAAACATCATTTTAGGGGCCGAAACCCCCATAAGGGGACATCTGACAACTTCGACCCTATGGAGACTTTTGTTTAACTAAATAAGCTGATCATTTAAGCAAGCAACAGCTTCTCTCTATCTGCTATAGTTTTCATTCCATAGGCCAAAAATATAAAAAAAACGTTATTTTAGGGGCTGTAACCCCTTTAAGGGGTCATCTGACAACTTCGACCCTATGGAGACTTTTGTAGGGCTACATGAGCTGAATATTTAAGCAACCAACAACTTTTCTCTATCTGTCCTAGTTTTCATTTAATAAGCCAAAAACATGAAAAAATGCTATTTTTCACCTTTAAGGGGCCGTAACTCCTATAAGGGGTCATCTGACAACTTCGACTCAATGAAGACTTTTGTAGAGCTTTTGATGCTGAAGCAGTAGCGTGGCATCAGATTTCTTCTATCTCTTATACTTTTTGATTTACAAGCCAAAAACAGTAGTCTGACCCCCCTGGTCTATTTTTAGTAACGGCGGCCATGTTGTTTAGAGGGCGGTCACCATTTGTGCAATCTTGGTAGAGGACATCCCATAGATGAAGTGTGCAAAGTTTCAAAGCAATCCCTTCAGTCGTTTCAGAGAAGAAGATTTTCAAAGAAAAGTTAACGACGACGACAGACGACGACGGACGCCATGTGATGGCAATAGCTCACATGGACCGTCGGTCCCGGTGAGCTAATAAAAATTGATAAAATTACATCTATTTTAAAGAATATGGACAAATGATCAAAACAAGATTGCTATGCGTAGCCATGTGTCCCCCGCCGCCGCATAAAAGTTGTGTGGTATGTCATTCAAGCAATATATTCTCTAAGAAACGATAGAAATAGGTTGTCAAAATATGGGATGATCACCTGTTAACAGTATCCTATCAGTGTGTTAAGTTTCAGCAACATCCGTTCAGTAGTATCCGAGGAGTTGCACCCACAAAAATGTTTTATATGACAAAGTCCCATTTTTCGGACCTGAAAATCACAAATTCGTAAATAACTCAAAAACTGTTAATATTGTTTCAAATTTTTTTTCGTATTATTATAGAGTACCTTTTGTTCTATCAGCCTACAAAATTTCAGAACCCTGTGCACCTAGGTAACCGAGATATTGGATGTTCTATATTTTGACCTTTCTTCCCCGTTTCCATGGAAACGGCGGCCATTTTGAAAATTTAAAATATGGGATGATCACCTACTAATAGTACCCTATCAGTGTGTAAAGTTTCAGCAACATCGGATCAGTAGTGTCAGAGGAGTTGCACCCACAAAAACGTTTGACAAAGTCCCAATTTTTGGACTGAAAAATCACAAATTCGTAAATAACTCAAAAACCGTAAATATCGCTTCAATTTTTTTTTTCGTATTAATATAGAGTACCTTTTGCTCTATCAGCCTACAAAATTTCAGAACCCTGTGCACCTAGGTAACCGAGATATTGAATGTCCTATATTTTGACCTTTTCCCTGTTTCCATGGAATCGGCGGCCATTTTCAAAATTTCAAATATGGGATGATCATCTACTAATTGTACCCTATCACTGTGTAAAGTTTCAGCAACATCCGTTCAGTAGTGTCCGAGGAGTTGCACCCACAAAAAACGTGACGGACGGACGGACGGAGACCATTACTAAGTCCCTCCGACGCGTTGCGGCGGGGGACAATAAGCAAGAAAAAATGTAGGTCAAGGTGCTTGTTTTTATGCTATAAGCGTTTATAATTTTGGCGGGAAATACGTTCTCTCTAGATTTTTCATTACTTTTGCATTGTCACAGATTGCTATCTTTAAACTCTTTGAAATGTATGAAAGAGTAAATAAAATTTCATAAAAAAATTGTGAAATGCATATTTGGTGGACATATTTTTACTACCTATTATAAAAAGATTATCAGCGATACTGAGATTAGGTCATTTGTTTCCGTCGTTTCTATATTTACAAAAGCTCTTTGCAATGTACATACTTTCACTTTTCACCCGGTGGCTATATTCAGATTCTCAATCTTCGGATTTCCATCAAGACAATATGGCCGCGACCAGTAGATTATGTGTTCCGCTTTGGATTATTTTTTAGTCAATGTAGCAAATCTTGCGTAACTTTAGCGTATAAATTGATATTTGATTTTGGATTGCGAAAATATACTTAATTGAATAAAGAATACTAATCGGACACCAAAAATAAGTTAAATCATGCAAAAAAGTTGTACACAGCATCTTCCGAGGTTGGAATTTTCCTCTTTTCCGCCAAAAATTTCGCAAGTAACGTGTAGGTTTTCTGCAAAATTTGTCTGGAACCACCCCCTTTTCGTCATTCGTCCACAGCGGACTTTATGTGGACCAACCCCTTTCAAAAAATTCTGGATCTGGCCCTGTTTGAGTTACAATATAATTTGTTGCTATTAGACGTAAAAAATTTAAAGGCATACATGTACATTGCAAATTTTCATAAAAAGATCTACATTGGGTTTTGAATAGGTGACAATCAAAAATATTTGAGCAGTGGTGGATCCAGGGGGGGAGGGGTGTTCCGAGGTTGGAATTTTCCTCCTTTCCGCCAAAAATTTCGCAAGTAACGCGTAGGTTTTCTGCAAAATTTGTCTGGAACCACCCCCTTTTCGTCATTCGTCCACAGCGGACTTTATGTGGATGATAAATAGATGTGGAATAATTGTACGTGACACAACCAACATGAAGAAACGGGAATTTAAAAATTCACAATGGAAAACAGCCAGCAGTCTTCAGCATGACCATAAGTCGCTGCTCGCCGTCTTGCATTCGCCCAAGACTAAAAATACAAAAAAAGGATGAGTCCAGTTTGCCTTTTGGTCACACTTAGAAAAAAGTCAAAATTACAATGTACGATTTTTTTTTACATCTTCGCATGCTTGGAATGCAACTAAATGTTGAAAATAATAATATTATGAAACGAAAATTGTAAAAATTTTTAGGCCAAAAATATATGTTTGATTTTCATCTTCGGTATTCCATGAATCCCGTTGGTAGCTTTTGTTCTCAGAATAATTTCAAGATTGAAACTTTTTTAAACTTAAACATTAAGCTGATTTATAAGTATCTATAAAGACCTATAAACAACAGACTGTGACATCTTTGATCCAATGTAGACTTTTGTAGAGCTCGATGAGCTGAAGGTTTAAGCAAGCAACAGCTTTTCTCTATCTGCAATAGTTTCCTATTTCCTCCACTAACATAACCAAACTTTGATGCAGTTATTTTAAACTAAATAGGAGATAATAAACCTACATGTACAATGTACTGGATCTAAAAACAAATAATGTTTAGGATAAACGCTTACATGACTTAGATTCATCAACATGTTTATCTTAAAATGGCTTAATTTTAGATTGATTTTATAGTATGTGTACAACAAAGGCTACTTATAGAATTCAACAATAAACCTTAGCAGGACCTAGAAATAATAAAGTTTTTTTTTATGTTACTAAAGCAGACCTTTGCTTTTTGTGTCCATAGCAGCTTGCTAGGCAATATGCATTAGAGTCCACACTTGTTGAATAAGAAAAAGAAAATAGGGGGTTCATGGGCAAAAAAATTCAAGCTTAATAGATGGATAAACCATGAGGATCTCGAAAATCTGACAAAAGTCTCGAAATATGAGGAGCATACCTCCTTAACCCATGTTTGAAACAAGAGTTAACACTAAAGTATGTCTCGCCTGCCAGCACCATCAGAAACAATTATTCGTTTTTACTTCACTATATTTTGAATTTACATGTATTTTCAGTTTTTGAGATCAAAAGATGTTTATAGATTTTAAACATTGCTTATATATGCAATAACAATAATCAAAGTCACTCAACCAGAAAATCAAGGTCAGCAACTCTTCTGTCCTCTGTAGGGCTAATTCAAAATCTTCATTGATGCATGCATGGTAATGTAAAAACACAAAATTAAAGTATTGTGGATTGCAGAAATTATACCCAATTTATACTTTAATAAAGTTACAAACATTAAATAAATCTTATGGTAATGCTTAAAAAATATGTGGTACCCTGCAAAATGGTTCACAAAACACAACCAAGATAATCAAACACATTGATTTGGTTCAGACATTGACATAAATTAATACACACAGGTATTTGGTTCTGGTAAAAAATTCTATCAATGTACAATCTTTCTTTCAACCATTTAATAGCCATGCACCCCTTGAATTTGAGCAATCTACCACTAAAATCTGTCCATTAC